>CAUYPK010114495.1:0-44689 GCA_963574355.1 Loris lydekkerianus
CCCTGTCTTAGGTTGCCTGCTCTTGCAGTTTCAGTCTTACCCGTCATGGGGATACAAACATCAATGGTTTGGTCCCTGTCTTAGGTTGACTGAACGCAGAGTGATCTTACCCGTCTTTGGGTACTATGAATTTAATCCACCATGCAGCCTCTCCATATCCTGTCTTAGGTTGTCACAGCTTTGGGAGTCTTACCCGTCATTGGTGCTATGGAGGGCGGTAAAGAATAATAGTTAGATTCTTGGTTAATGAGCCAGTGATATTGGACCTCGACCTGATTTAACTGCCTCTAACCTTTTTTAAGGATATAGGACCCAAAGGTGAAGGGTAAATAAGGGTAGCGGGGGAAGAAGGTAGGGTAAAAAACCATGTAGGCCCATCCACAGAGGATTTTCTGAAATTTAAAAGCTAATTCTGATGTCTGAGTAGAGATAGATGGGAGGACATAAGGAAACGAGGAAGAGGTAAATAACAGTCTCCAGCGGCCCAGGTAAGGGAAAAGGTGACAGCTACAGCTGGTGGAAATGAAGACAATGGTTGGTGTCTAGATGTGTCCTGGTAAAAGCAACAAAACTTGGTGAGAGATTTCGTAAGGCCAGTGGAAGAGACAGTGGAACAGAAGCTGATTCCACCTTGTAAGGACGAGGATGTCATTCTGAGATGGAGAAAGATAGTGGGGGAAGCAGGATTGATAATTAAGGCCGCAATTCATTTCTAGACATGCCAAATTTGAGATGATTGCAAAGCATTCAAGAGGATGTGTACAGAAAGAAAACTCAGACAGTGTCCTACCCTGATCATTTCTTTCTTTTTCTTTCTTTTTTTTAAGCAGGGTTTTTTTTTTTTTTTTGCCCAGGGCCAGGTTTGAACCCACCACCTCTGGTATATGGGGCTCACACCCTACTCCTTTGAGCCACAGGCACTGCCCAGGTCATTTATTACTTCTGACTCTTCTTACGTAAAGAAGATACTTCCCAAAAAGAAAAACGTCCATCCTATGAGTCTTGCTTGGTTCGTGCCACTGGCATTGTTGGCAAAAACCTCCAGTGATACGTTGTCCATCCAGGGCTGTTTCAGCACTGGCAGCACTTAGGACAGCTCTCCTCACAGGTTTAAACAGCTTACTGTGCATCCTGCCTTCTGTCCCGTGCCTTCCTGCCTCCACTGGCCTCTTCAGACACTACTTTGTGCATGTCCCTCCCCCCTCCCCTGTCCTTACCTCCAGTTTGGAACCCAAACAGCACTACCTAGAACTTAAAGTCTCCTGTCATTCAATTCTTGCAAGGCATCATAAGCCCAAGAAGAAGTAGGGGCAGGAAACCGATGAGGACCCTTCCAGCATCTGACAGAATACAGAGGAAAGAACACTAACCCAAGGGAAGCAGGCAGGGCGCGAGGGGCACAGGAGACCTGAGAAATTAATGATGCACAATGGATACTTCTGAAGGCTAAAGCTCACTCAGGAGTCACAACTGGAGTGAGCCCTGCAGGACATGGGGTGACAGAGAGTAGAAAAACGGCCAGGCAAGGTCTTGGGAGGAAAAGTAGCTTCAGGACAGGACTCTTGATGTACTTTCAGAAACACCAAAGAACAATATACACTTAAAATGCAGCCCGGTGCGAGGATGCGGCTTGATAGTGCATAAAAACACTTCGATAATGGTATTGATTTAAGTCCCAAACTTCTAATTAGAAGATAAAAGAAAAAGCAAGAGCATAAAGTAATTCTTTATGTGCTCACATAGCATGATGTTCACAGCATACTCTTTTCTGAGAGGGGAGGAAAGGACAGCTTGCAGTACAGAATGCATAGTCTGATCTTGTTTATGTTTGCACAGAAAACTTTTCTTAAAGTCTGGAAAAATATACCCTAAACTGTTAGCCGTAGTCATGTCTGAGAGGTGGGATCATAATGAGATTTTACTTTCTCACTAGCGTTTTATTTTCCTTTTTATAATGATTCTGTCTTAGTCTGTCTGGCCACTATAACAAAAATACCAGAACCTCGGTGTTTTATAAACAAGCATTTTTATTTCCCCCAGTTTTGAAGGCTGGGAAGTCCAAGATCAAGATGCTGATAGATTCTTTACCTGGTAAGGTGAGGATTTTTTTTCCCCTCCCAGACAGCACCTTCTAGCTGTGTCATCACATGACATAGTCTAAACCAGCTTCCCGGGGCCTTTTGTGTGGGCACTGTTCCCATTCATGAGGTTTCTGCCTTTGTGACCTCCCAAAGCCCCCCCCTCCCTTAATACTATCACATTGGGGATGGATGCAGTGGCTCACGCTTAGTATTTTGGGAGGCCAAGGGTGCAGTGGCTCACACTTAGTATTTTGGGAGGCCGAGGAAAGAAAATCGCTTGAGTCCAGGAGTTCAAGACCCCATCTCTACAAAAGCAAGGAAAAATTAGCTGGGTGTGGTGGTGGGCAGCTGTAGTCCCAGCTACTCGGGCTTGAGGCAGGAGGATCACTTGCACCCAGGAGGGTGAGGTTGCAGTGAGCTATGTTGATGCCCCACACTCTAGCCCTGGGCAACAGAGCAAGACCCTGTCTCATACATATAGGTATGTGTGTGCATGTGTGTGGGTGTGTATGTGTGTGTGAATTTCCAGAGAGGAAACACAAACATTCAGACCACAGCAGAATCTATAGTGGGCTGACGTTTGGCCAACATACAACATATCTGGCCAGCGGTGTAGATTATTGTATAATGAAATACTTCTGTAGTAGCTGGAAAAAGCCACTCTTCCAAGCACCACAAGAACCCTCCGCAATCTACTCATGACCTAGCAGTCAAACGGTGAATGCCAAGGACTGCAGGGAGCTTCCAGATTCCCCACTTTAACCCAAGACCAGTGCCCATTCCAATTGGTTGGTTTACAGACTGGGAGAATTGTGAATTTTTCAAATATCTATTGTTCCACACACAAAAAAGTAATATCCTTTTTTCTTTTAAACATCATGTTGGCTTCGATCAGAATTACATAATGACTACCCTGCCGGAAAAATTTTAGAACACTGGTTTGCAATTTTCATTGTGGTCATGACTCACGTGTCAAATGACATTTTACATAAAAGACCATCTCTTATAGGCTTACCCAAATTTGAGAAATGATTCTCATTTGCATTTCACCCAGATGTAAGCTGCCAAATTGGGATTTCTACCCAGGACTCTCTGTCTGATGCCCACGTGTGGCTGCTCCTTGCTAAAGGCCTGTGTCAGCTCCCTCCTTACCACTTATTTTACACTTAGTCTCTGTTCCTTAATATTTCTTATCATCGTGTTCTGTCACCCTGACTGCTTTGTAAGCACACTGAAGATGTACAATTTGGCAGGGTTTGTGTGTGTGCTGTTTTCATCCTCCCTGTACCTGGCCTGCTGCCTGGTCTGTGGTAGACTTTCAAGGATATTTGTTGCTATTGATACACGTTATTTACAAAGTGATCCTCTTCCCTTGTTACCACCACAACCGTCTCTGCACAGTTAGTGCTGTGGAGGACACAAAGCCTGCTACAGGAAGCTTAAACACAACTGGGGTAAGAAATAATCGCCCATCTTTTTTTTGTAGAGACAGAGTCTCACTTAATCGCCCTCGGTAGAGTGCCACAGCATCACACAGCTCACAGCAATCTCCAACTCCTGGACTTAGGGGATTCTCTTGCCTCAGCCTCCTGAGTAGCTGGGACTACAGGCATCCGCCACAATGCCTGACTGTATTTTGTTGAAGTTTGGCCGGGGCCAGGTTTGAACCCGCTACCCTTGGTATATGGGGCCGGTGCCCTACCCACCGAGTCACAGGCACCACCATAATCGCCCATCTTAAAGGGCAAACATCATTTGTCTGCCTGTCTGTCCCCAGGGATGTTGCTTTTATATGTTGCTCTCTCATTCTTAACATCTTTATCTACTCATACTGTTGTCTGGCAACAAACATCATTTCATTTCTCCTAGAATGTTTATCATAGGACAGAAATTCTTTACCTAGCCCCAATGCTTCATGCCAAACATCAGAAGAAATTATCGCTTTTGTTGGTATCCCTGGGTCAGGAGGTCAAAGTCAGATGAGGGTTTCTGGTGCCTGGATGACCAGCCAGCGTATGATTAATGAGGGGCATTCACACCAGTGTCATAAACAAAGCCATAAATCCTAGTGGTTTATCACAATCAGAGCTTATTTCTTGCTCACTCTCACACAGTGAGGGTATATCTACCTCACCAGCAGGCAACTTTCCTCCATGTGGTAATTCAGGGACCCAGGCTCTTTCTGTCTTATGGTTCCTCTCCTCCCCTAGAAGAGCTTTGTAATGATCTAAAGAGAAACGGAGAAAGCATCCACTTCTTAAAAAAAAAAAAAAAAAAACCTGATCCAAAAGTAACACATAGCACTTCTATTCTGTTCATGTTCCATTGGAAAGGACTAATCACATGACCACACACTGATGCCAGGGGAGCTGGGCAGTGTGGTCCTGGGATGCAAAGTTTCCTCCCAGTGGCAACTTTGTGCCATAGGAAAGGGATCATGAATTTTTGGTGATTCACTAGCCTTCTGCCATAGACAGTGAACTTCAAAGGCTTAGATTAGAAGATCATTTAATAAGATAGAAGGAAAACCGTCTCCAAATAGAGACAAGGGAAACATTTTTACATTAATTCTTTCTAAGTCTTGCAATAACAGTCCCATTACATTGCCTTTTACAGGATTTGGGTTTTTACACTAACAAGGGAAAGTTTTCAACTGGGAGGTGATTATACAGTGTGACAAGGATATAATATAAACCTTCAAACAGGGCTCAACCTATCGTATGGTCTGCTTCCATAAACCCTGCGGGCCTCAGGAAGCCAACGAAACCCCCGACTATTCTTTAAGCCTAAATAGTTTCTTTTCTATATGTTACTCCTGTCTGCCAGAGCATCCTGGCACCATAGTCAGCCTTACCTCCTGTCCTTGAGGCTTGACTCGAACCTGTAAGGGAAGCCTGAAGTTCACTCCCAGAACACATGTCTAAGACAGCTATTTCTTTTAAAAAATATATAAGCCACTGCTATTGGTCCATAATGAACGTTTTTATTTTTAAGGTTCTTTCATAGGGAAGAAATGTCATGCATTCTCTCCCCCAAAATAATAAAGAAAATTGCTACTGGGAAAGGTTTGGCATTTGAAGCCTAGTGGGAGATTTTTCCAGCAGATGGCTTAGTGGCAAAAAGCTTTTAAGAATTTCTGACTGCTGGAGAAAGAGGGAGGGAAGAAAGGGGGAGGCAGGGGTAAAAAAGAGAAAGAGAGAGATTGATTTGATATGATAAAGGAAAAAACGTGTCCAAAGAAAGCAATTCTTATTCAAGGTCTGATGACTCAAATAATCCAGAGACTAGATCACAGATTCCAGAATCTGACTGTGCATCAGAATAGCATGGAAAGCTTGTTTAAAATACCCATGGAATCAGAATATCTGTGGGTGGTGACCAGACATGCATATTTTTAAAAGCGCCATAGGTGATTCTGTTGAAACCCAGGGGTCTAGCAGTTCATTTAATTCTGATGGTAGCTATGGAACTAAGCAGTATTATTAGCTTAGCAAATATTTTTCATTCTTGACCGCTTGGCTATCATTTGCCATATGCCCAAACCCACCACTTGGCTACCATTTGCCGTATGCCCAAACCCACCGGCAACTGGCTCTTCACCGGCTCTCTCGTCTTTCCACAGTAAGCATTTGGATGATGTTCTTAACAGCCCCACAGGCGAAAATGCCAATGCATTTGATTATTTCATTTGGAAGCAAAGGAGGCAGCGTTCATAGCCAATCCTCCCAGCACTGTCTGCAGAGAATCAGAGCCGTGCCACAACCGATGACTCTGTTGAACGCCATTGGCCACATCCTCAGGGGAGGGACGGTGATGGCCCGGTAAGAGGAGCAGCTTTAGCAGGTTGGCTTTAACTCCCAGAACTGCCTCTGCCAGCTGGGCGCCCAGGATAACTCAGTTTGTTATTTGTAAAATAGGAATGAATGAAACAGACACCACAGTAATATAAGTTTTAAATGGGAACAATGTAAGAAAAGCATCTGAGAAAGAACCTGCCATAGGGTAGCAGCTTCGGAAATGGTGCTATCCTCATTACATTTCTTTTAACCTCCTTGTCCCTGGAGAGGAGAGACCCAATTAGCAAAGGCCAACAGAAGACACTCACGTTTTCCCAATCCTCCAGGAATTTTCTACAAAAGGGCTATTCAGGACAGATTTGAAAGACAGGTGCCCTTCCCTAGTATCCTTTATAGAAGGGATCTCTCTAGTCCCGGGTGCCACTCCAACCAGAAAGTATCTCCTGGTATAAGAGGCCAACAGTGAGAAATGCCAGATAGGGCTTTTGAAGCTGTAACTTGGGTTATAAGAATGATCTCTGTGAGTCCCACATGGTCAAATGCAAAATTATATGGGATTCAAATTAATCACAGAGACAGGCATAAAACACCAGACTCTAAATATTATTTACCCAGCATCAAACAGATGTTTGTTTCCAAAGCTACAATCTCCTCTAATTGGCTGATGCTGTGCTGCATAAACTCCAGTGCAAGCTTATGTTCTATAATGAATGACAAATCCTCTGTGAATTGGCGGCCACCCCTCCAGCATGCAAATTATGTCGAAATTCCATCAGCAGACGCAGATAAGCTCATCTGCATGATTGGGAAACTAGTGGATAAACACACCCATGGATTCATTGTCCAAATTCAATTTGGTTGGTTTGTCTCTGTTTTTCAGCGATCATTTATTTGTTAATTTATTCATTCAGCCAACATTATGGAGAAGCTACTCTGAAACAGGCGTTGTCTTGTGCTTTGGGAATACAGAGATGAATAAAGACACAGCCTTCTCCTTCAAGAAGTCCACAATGGAGGAAGCAGAACAAGACTAGGAAAGAAATAAAATGATCAATGTGAGCAAGAGCAAAGCTAGAGAGGTGGGCAAGCTTCCATGGTAATAGCCAGGAGAAATGGACGATCAAGGCCACATAAGGGGGCTGGAGATGATGTCACTGAATTTCAAGGTGAAACTTAGAGGAAGGGAGGCTCAGCGGCTAGAGCACGGGCCACATACACCAGAGCTGGTGGATTTGAACCCGGCCCAGGCCTGCCAAACAACAATGACAACTACAACAAAAAAAAATAGCTGGGCGTTGTGGTGGGCACCTGTAGTCCCAGCTACTTGGGAGGCTGAGGGAACAGAATTGCTTAAGCCCAAGAGTTTGACGTTGCTGTGAGCTGTGATGCCATAGCACTCTACTGAGGACAACTGGGCTGTCTAAAAAAAAGAAAACTTAGAAGAAGGTAGTAGCTAGACAGACAGAATGCAGAAAAGGAGGTTTCAATAAAGAGAACAGCAAGGACACATGACAAAGCCTGTGACATTCTGGGAAGCATAAACAGTTTGATCTTACTGAACCAGAAGGTGCAAGATTCTGCTCTGTTTGGGCTCCTTTAAAACGCACACAGGTAGCCATGAAAACTGCAAGTCCCCTTTAAAAGGCAACATGGCTAGAAATGTTACAATGTGCATGGTCTTCTTTGCAGCAGCAAAAGATAGGAGAAAAGTGATCTTCTATAAGGAGTTACTCAAGTAAACTATGGTGAATAGGTGTAAAGAAATAGGGCACAAATTAAATATTAGGTACTAAAGCTTGAACACTCTTTCTATATATACCTATATGAGAAGATTTACAGTTATAGGAATACCTCCAAGATACACTATCAGGTGGAAAAAAAAGAGATGAAGAATATATATATGAGTGCGTGGGTGCACGTGTCATGTGTGCATGTGTGTAGTGTGCTACCTTTTGTGTAAGAAAGAAGAGAAAATAGAAATGCAGGTGCTTCTTTGCCTTATTTTCATAAAGAAACCCTGGAAGGATATACACGAAACTAGTATGTATAGGAGAGCGGGAGGGAAAAAGTAGATTAGGAAAAAGGTCAGGGAAAGACTTTGTAATGTGTACCTTGTATACCACTTTGGATTTTTGAATCAGGTAAATACATGGCCTCTTCACAAAGGAAAACTCAATTTTAAAATGCACCTGCCTCATGCCCCAGCAATTATAATCTTGGCATCAACCACAGAGAATCACAAACACTTGTGCATAAAGAAGTGTATATAAAGGGTGGCGCCTGTGGCTCAGTGGGTAGGGCGCCGGCCACCATATACTGAGGGTGGCGGGTTCAAACACAGCCCCGGCCAAACGGCAACAAAAAAATAGCCAGGTGTTGTGGCAGATGCCTGTAGTCCTAACTACTCAGGAGGCTGAGGTAAGAGAATTGCCTAAGCCCAGGAGCTGGAGGTTGCTGTGAGCTACGACACCCTGGCCCTCTACCAAGGGCAGTAAAGTGAGACTCTGTCTCTATTAAAAAAAAAAAAAAAAAAAAAAAGAAGTGTATATAAGGATATTCACCAGAGCAATCTTTATTGCAGAGGAAAAACACTGGAAATAACCAAAATATTCCTTAATAGATTCATGGAATAAATTGCAATTGCAATCTGTTTATACTTTGGAATATTATGCAGCAGTTCAAACATTGAAGTAGATCTGCGTCTACTAAAATGGACAAATCTCCAAGATTTATTCTTGCATGAGAAAAAGGTGTAGAATGGTGATTGCCAGGGGTTGGGGGTCGAGGGGAGGGTAAGGGGTGGACAGATGTAGGTCAAAAAGGCACAGTTTCAGGTAGGAGGAAGTGAGTTCAGGAGAGCTATTGAACACCATGGTGACTATAGTTAATAACATATTTTATACTTGAAAATTTCTAAAAGTAGATTTTAAATGTTCTCACAACAAAGTATGTGAGATGGTAGTTATGTTAATTAGTTATGTTAATTAGTTTCGTTTATTTCACAATGTAGATGTATATCAAGACATCACATTGTATACTGCAAATACATACAATTTTTATTTGCCAACTACATAATACATAAAGAAAAAAGTCCAGAAAGATATAAAATCATTAAAGTAATACACACACACACACACACACACACACACCCACCCCTCAACTGACACAGAACTGTAGAAGCTGAAAGAATTCACCCCAAACTGGCAACAGTGCTTCTTTCTGGAAATGGTCTAGGGCAGTGGTCACCAAAGCTCTTTTGTAAAAAAGCTAAATAGTAAATATTTTAGGCTTTGCAGGCCTACAGTCCCTGTCATGACTAATCAGCAATTTTATCTGTGCTTGCGGTGTGAGTGTAGCCACAGATAATATACAAAGGAGTGAGCTGCATTTCAATAAAACTTTATTTCCAAACAGATGGCAAAACTGGGTTGGGCCAACAGTAGTTTTCCTACTCCTGGTCTAGAGAAGCAGGATGAGAAGTATTGATTAAAGAGTCTTTGTTTAATTTCTTTTTTTACAAGGAGTATGAAAGTGTCTCTTACTTACATGACTAAAATAAATTAGAAACAGCAATATGGGTATATTAGTCTGCCTGGGCTTCTAAAGAAAATACTACAGACTAGGTAGCTTAAAGAGCAGACATTTCTCATGATTCTGGAGGTTAGAAGTCCAAGATCAAGGTGCCACAGTCAGGTTTTCCTGGCTTGCAGACAACTGACTTCTGGCTGTCTTCACATGGCCTTTCCTCACAGAGAAAGAAGGGGGTGGGAGAAGTATCTCCCCAGTATCTTTTCTTCTACTAAGGGCACCAGTCCTATCAGATGAGGGCCCCATCCTTATGACCTCATTTAACCTTAACTACCTCCCCACACACTCTATATCTGAATATAGTCATACTAGGCGTTAGGGCTTCAGTGTAGGAATTTAGGAGGGACTCTGTCTAGTCCGTAACAGTTGGCTAAGATTTGTATCCTATAATAACAATACGCATAGGCTCCTTGTCCCAGAATCCTGGAGAAATCAGTCAAGTCATGATAGCTCCGACTCGAGGAGGCCTAGCCTGAGGTTATACCTTCCTCCCCTAACACGCTCCTCCTTCTCCCTGGCAAGAACATTCATTTCCCTATAAGTGCAAGTTCATCCTGCTGTAGGAAGTCTTTACCCCATGCTACCCACTCTCTCTCTGGATAGCTCCTCTCCTGTCAGACATTCTAGAAAAAGGTGTGTTGGGAAAAAAAAAAAAAACTATGGCAAAACTATGGCATAAGTCTAGATCCTCTTTGGTTCCACTGGACCAGCACAAGGCGGGCTTCCCCTGCCTTAGAGCAAAGAAAGAGACACAGGGCCAAAGCTTTAGGGATAATGTGGAGCCCATCAAAGTTCTGTAGGCTAAGTATTTTTTTCAACAGTTACTTAGGAAGAAGCTGAGCCCACCATGGGGGAAGGGAGAGATGATGGGTGTATGCTGACAGGGTGTGGTCTCTCCTACATACCCCGAGCAGTTCTGCTGTAACCTGACTGTGTGTCCCAGTCAGCAAAACCAAAGCCCTGAAATCAAGAAGGCCCTTTACAAGGCAAATTAGCAGTCGCCTATGTTTACAATAAGATCATGCATCCTTTTGTGAAGAAAAGAGATGCTCCTGTCCCCTGTCCCCAAAATCTGAGAGTTGGAGGCTTTCCAACTGCATTCAGTAATCCCCCAGAAAGTTATGATGGGTAAAATGTTATCCATCTCATTATGTTCCTGGTACCTTTTAGCATTATAGACATATTTTAGTGTCCTTTATAAGCCAGCATTGCAGTTAGCTGTCTGGCTGGCCCATTCCGTAATCTAGGATGGGAGAAACACATGGATTTAAAGGTGGGAAAGATACAATCTTTCTTAAAGCTTCTCTCTCTCATCTGACTAAACTTCTGTACCTGGAACTAGCTCTTCCTGTTTGGAGTTCATCTTACTGGTATAAGGCTGGAGCATATTCTTCAGAATTCCATCCATCCATCCTCTTCAGGTGAGCCAGCCTCTTTGGAGTGGTGATGTCTGAGGTTCAAGGGCTCCTCAATCCGTGGCTCAACATATACTTCCTTCTTCACTGTCACATCTCATCTACAGCTGCAAAACAGACTTACATCTAGATTCAACTCTCCCAGTCAAGGAGCTGGGTCGCTTGGCCAAATGAGGAAAGAAGAACCTAAAATAGCTTTGAGATTTCCAGGCTGGGTGTCATTACCCAAGATAGGAAAATGTAAGAGTCCTGGGATGTGGCAGGGAGAGAGGCCATGGCCAGTTCTCTGTGGGGCTATGGAAATTTGAGGCATATCTAGGATATCCGAGTAGAGTGCTGACATTAAAATCCAGAGCTTGATCCTAGAGAAAAACCCAAATTGAAATATGGGCAAATAATACAATCACTTGGTTCACAGAAAAGGATAAATAACAGCTCTCAAATATACAATAGGTGCTCTGTCAGTGTCTGCTGTGGCACCCTGTCACAGCCGGCACACAGATTGAAGGGACAAGCCTACAAGAGGTGAGCTGCCCATAGGTGCAGGGAGAGCCCCGAATAACCTCTGTTGTGGCCTTTTATTAAAGCATTATACAACAGGTATGGGGGCCCACAGGCTTAATGATCACTACGTGCTCTTTCCCCACAGGCTTGACTCCCACCCTGTTGTGCCACAAATGTCCAAAGCATAACACCTGCTTGCTAAGGAAGTGACCATCTTATCTCATTAACACATGCAGTTGCTTGAGGGCTTATCTCCCAGGCTGCAAAACATCTCCAAGTCAGCAAGGAAATTGTCTCGTTCCCACGTTCCCACCGCCTTCCTCAAGAACTGGTAGCCGCTTCTATAAGCCTGGTTCTCGGTCTCCTACAGTGCTTAACCTCATTCATAAGAAATGCAAATTGGCTACCTGAATACTATTTCTCACCTACCAAACAGGAAGCAAATCCAAATGTTTGATAATACATTTTGTTGATAAGGACTGTGGAGAAACAGGAACACTCCTACATGGCTGGTGAAGATTCAGTTTCATATAATCACTCTGAAGAGCAATTCGGCATTCTAGCACAATTACAAATGTACATAGCCTTTATCCTAAAAATTCCACTTCGAGGAATTGATCCTAAGGATATACATGCATGTGTGTGAAATTATATTTGTATTTGTACAAAGTTACTCATTACAACATTGTTTGTAATGCAAGTGTGTTAGTGTTCTCCAGAGAAATAGAACAAGCAGGACACATACACACATTGATTCTTTTTCTATAGAGACTCCCAAATAAAACATGTATGTGTTTAAGGAATTGACCCAACTAATTATGGAGGCTGCTAAGTCCAGACCCAAGAGAGCTCATGGAATAAGTTCTATCCAAATCCAAGTCTGAAGGCAAAAGAAGACTAATGTCCCAACTCAAAGATAGTCCAATGGAGAAAAAGAATTCTCAAAGGATTGTATTTTCTGCTTTATACAACCTACCAATTCAGATGTTCATCTTATCCAGATACACCCAGAAATAATGTTTAACCAAATATCTAGGCAACCTGTGGCTCCAACAAGTTAACACATGAAATTAACCACCATAGCTAGTAACTAGAAACAACTCACATGTCCATCAGTAGGAAACCAGTTAAATAAATTATGGGACATCAGACAACAGAACACTGTGCATTTAAATTTTAAGAAGAGGCCAACCATGGTGGTTCATGCCAATGATACCAGTACTTTTGCAGGCTAAGGCAGAAGAATCACTTGAGGCTAGGCATTTGAGGCCAATATGGACAACATAGCAAGATCCCACCTCTACAAAAATAAAAAATTAGCGTGGTGGTAATCCCAGCTACTCAGGAGGCTGAGGCAGAAGAATCACCTGAGCCCAGGAGTTTGAGGCTGTAGTAAGCTATGATCACACCACTGCACTCTAGTCGGGGTGACAAAGCAAGACCTCATGTCAAAATAATTAGTTATTTTTTTAAAAGGCAAAAAGACAATGAAGATATTTTCTGTATTCTGTCAGAAAGATCTAAAGTGAAGAAAGCCAAGTGCAGAATACGTACATTTGAGGGAAATGAGAAAAACTACCATCTACATTTGCAATTTCTTGTCTATGTGTGAGGGGCCTCTGAAAGGAATCATAAGAAACTCAGAGCAACAGCCCATCTCCTAGGAAGATGGAAACCAGACGGCTGCCAAACAAAGAAGAGAGAATTTTAACTGTCCATGCTATCTGAACTTTTTTCATTTTATTAAAATTTGGTACCTATTCAAAAAGATTTTAAATAAATGAGAAGGGGAAAAACAAGCATTCCATAGCTAGGAAGGCACAATTTGGAAGCCGTCAGCACACAGTCAGCCAGAAGTTAGAGCCACGAAGAAGATAAGGTTGTCCAGGTGGAAGTGGTGAGGGAATGAAGTGATGCAGAAAGCAGAGCCTGGGGGACATGAACAGTAAGGGGTGGGAGAAGAAGAGGAGGTGAGGAAGTCAGAAAGGTAGAGAGCAGAAGCAGGTGGTCTCAGAGGGTGTGTAATGGTCTCACGGCAAGAAAAAGAAAATGCAGACTCAAGCATTTGGCAGTCAGATGGTTGCTGGGATGATATATTTTACCAGACAGTCTGTATTGTGTTTGCACTTTCTGTAGGAAATATATCATGTAGTTACATTTCTTCCCTGGAATTCCTTTCTCTCCTGTCAGTGCAACCTGATTTGAGATGTAAATAAACTGCAGAGATAATGCTGGAGTCTTGTCCGACTCTGAGTCCTGCCACCAGCCGTGGATGAGAGCAGTGATGAATGGGGTGAGGGCTGTACGCATAATCTCTTCTGTTTTAATACACAATTATCGTGTCCCTCATCTTCCCCGGACCCGAGACTTAACACATTAAAATCTCTTTGTTTCTTCCACAATGCTTCTATCTCCATTGCATCTCCAGCCTCCTTTAATATTGTTCATTATTGAAGTGAACACTGAAAATCAATTATGCAGGTGGCAGCCAGAGTCGGTCATGTGCCCACCCAGCCTCACTGAGAGCCTGATCCCTTTTCAGATGAGTAAGAATCCCCACACCCCACCAGGCCCCTCACCTGTTCTCAGGGAGCTGGCACTAACAAAGCCACATGCACTTTAGACGTTCACATTCAGCTCATCCAGGGCGTGTTGTCAACGCCAGGTGCTGGGGGAGGGCCAGGCAGATACCCAGGCAAAGCAGCTGCTAACGCAGCAGTTAAGAGCACAGACTCACCCCTAGAATACCTAAGCTTGAACCTGACTTCCCTAATAAGGCAGTGTGGCCTCAGAGAGACCGCTCAGTCTCTTAGGGTTCCCATTTGTAAAAATAGAAACAATAATAGTACCCCTAAAAAAGATGTTACAGCCCTAACCTCTGGTATCTATGAACGTGGCCTTATTTGGAAATAGGATCTTTGAAGATGCCATCAAATTATAAAGAGGTCATACCGAATTAGGGAGGCCTCCAAACTCAATGACTAGTGTTCTTCTGAGGAGGGAGAAATTTGGAGACCTAGAGACCCACACAGAGAAGGAGGCCGTGTGACGCCAGAGCAGAGACTGCAGTGACAAAGCTTGAAGCCAGAGAACGCTGGCAACCACTGGAAGCCAGAAGAGGCAAGGAAGAATTATTCTCCCCTTAAATTTTTGAAGGGAATATGGCCCTGCCAACACCTTAATTTTGGATTTTCAGCCTCCAGAAATGTAACAGAATAAATTTGAGTTGCCTTAAGTCACACCATTCATGGAACTTGTTATAGTAGCCCTAGGAAAGGAATATCCCTCTTCAGAGGGTGTCAGAGGACGTTCATCATACATGCAGTACACACGAAGCGCTAAGGAGTGTGTCCGACATCTAGTGACTCACATATAAGTGTAGCATAATGGATATTATTATTGTTATTATGTGGTTGACTTGTCCCATACACAGGCAAACATCTCTTGTCATTTTAAGCAACAGGAGACAAACAGATAAGCTGCCTGCCACCTGCACAGAAACCTAGAGCCTCAGGTTGGCAAGCAGGTTCTCAGCTGAAGCAGAAAAGAAAAAGAGACCAAATTCTCCCATTCCCACCTTGGCGGGGGGTGGTGGTGGGGTAGGGGGGTTATAAGAGAGAAGGTGGCAAGTGTTTGTGCCTCGGTAGAAAACTTTCCAAAGACCAGGCTGGTTTCCGTTATACTGAATTACAGAGAGGAAAAACTAGTTCCTTAGCCAAACTAATTGGGGTAAAAGATAGTATTGTGGTGAATCATGTAGGTTTTGGAGTCAGACAATCTGGTTCAAATCCCACTTCCTCCACCTACCACGTTCTGTGACCATCACCATTTCTCTAACTTCTTTGAACCTCAGTTTCCTCATCTATAACACAGGCAAAGGCCAACATAAAGCATAAAATAATGTACAGGTGAATCATCTGGAGAAGTCAGGAAAGGGAAGTTTCTTCAGGACCAACACAAATCCTTCTGTCCTGTGTGTCCACACACACACACTCACAAGTCCAGCGTCACTCTGTGGTTGCTCTCACAGCCCGCTGTAATTAATGTCAATTTTTTTTGCTGAAAACATGTAGTATTTGGCCCTTTACAGAAAAAGTTTATTGAGCCCTGCTCGAAATAAACTCATTTTTTAATTTAAATGCACTTCTAAATAGGAAACTTTATATAGCGAACGTAATTGGAAAGCAGTGTGCCTTACCAAAGACAGAAAGTAACAATAAAATCAACAGGCGACTATAATCATTAGTGTAAGTCAAAGAAGGAATACTCAGAGAAAAGCAGGAGAAAGAACAGGCTCTATAGTGTCAGGAGTCAGAGAAACTCAGGGAAACAGCCATTGAGAAAAGTAGTGAGGGCTGAAATAGAATCACGGCCACCACAAGGGATAGAGTAAATAAAGGCGTAAGGGGAAAGGACACTGAGAACCAAAAAAAATTTTTAATGATTTTCAGAGAACTTCTCAGCACATTTATAATGAAAACCGACGATGCTAATGAGAGCAATAACATTTAAATAGAAATCTGTTTACCTTTGGGAGATTCATGTGTAACTTCAATGCCGTGCTGATTGATTTAAGGGACCAGGGACCAGACTGATTAACCTTCCTGGCTTTTCTATTTTTAAAGGGTAGTTGGCTAAGGTGCAAAGGCCTACTGAGAAGTCAATGGCCTGACCCAATGATTGGGGGTAATTAGAACCAGATGGAACAGAGGTCAGAGACACCAACCTGCCCAGGTGCCACAGCTCTTCCCTTCACAAGCAGCACAATCTTCTTTGGAAACCCGAAGAAAGCGAAGCCCCTTCTTCCTGGAAAAACACACAGGAAGATGCACACAAAAACTTTTGCATTTAATTTTTTCTTACATTTGGAAATATACATCCTGCATATTAATGGAAGTTAAAAGCATTTCTTTTATTTTTTTAAAAAAGTCTTGTTCTCATTATAAGATTCAGGTGAGCAGTAGAGGGTATACAACCAAAACTGTAAAAAAAGAAAAAAAAAAAACTTTTTTGGAGCTCATATTCAAGAGTATTTGGGTCTGAGTCTTCCAGGCAACAACAATAACAACAACAAATTGTTTTAATTCTCCTCAAAATTGCATCTTATATTTAATACTATAAATGCTTGGAATGAATGAAAAGTTGAAATTATGGTGCAGCCTGTAATATAAATAGCAAATCAAAACACCAAATCCTCCATGATTTCTTAGATTAAATTCATGTCCCCTATTTTCTTTTATCCTTGAGTTAATGAAACAGGGAAGAGTTTATGAATCCATCTTTAAATCTGAAGATGGTCTGAGTGTGAGCAACCCTCAAGTGTTTCTGGGTGCCTTCAGATTTGCTACACCAAGATATTTGTAAGGCCCTGTCACTTTTGACCTCAGTCTGCAAAAGCACTTTCTTTCAGCTGTGTGAGATCTGAGGGGTCGACCCCACGTGGGATAACTGTTTGACTAAAAGACCTCACAGTTTTTCTGCACCGATCATAATGGTAGCTGAAGGACCTTGAATGAAAATATTCACTTTATATTTTCAGTGGTGAAAGAATTTCCTGCCATATTGTTCTGCAAAGGAGCTTTTTATACTGTCATAAAAGAAGGAAATCCTTCCCGCTGTTCATTCAAGAGCTTAAGGGTTTGTTTTCTGGAAAGGCAACATACTTGTGTGTGAACGAGAAGAACGTAATACTCTGCATCCGTTCTGTGACAAAAACTCCTCAAAAGGCCAGCTTTTAGGACACAAGACTCCTTTCAGGGATTTGGCCAAGTCTCCATGCCAAGGTGGAAAGTAATGAGGCGCACAGATTCTCCACCAAAGCAAGAAAGCCATATGTGTTGTCAAGCACGCCAGATGCTGTCGTCCACGCCCAGACATTTTTCCCAGTTAAAGTTGTGCCTGAAGAAAATTAGCTTTTCAGTCACTGATGCTTCCAAAAGGACCAAGAGAAAATGTTTCCTCTGAAGGTGTCATAACGCGCAGGACGGATGAAAAGCTGTACCTCTGCACGGAGAGGTGTCAGCAGGCTCACACAGTTTGCAGGCTGAAGAAAAGAGAAACCGCTGCAAGCCCTGCTTTACAATATCAGGAAGAAAGGCTCACCTTTCAGAAGAGGTGAGGTGATTTGATGGAGGCACTGCTTTATCCAAGTCTCTGCTCCAAGTTCATGACCCAGCTTGATCAAGGCGAGGAGACTGGTCCTCTCCTACTCTATAGACAGTCTGCTATTTTGCAAGGTGAGGGGAAAAAATCATAGGATGTCCCAGGATATGACTTGGTGGCTGGGATGAAGGCAGGCTCTGGTGGAGTTCTGTACTTTTCCAAGTCTAAGGTTTTTCTGAGGAAACATACCTATTCTGCAAGGTGCAGCACTGGGATACTGAGACGGTTGTCGCTGCTTCTTTTTATTTGTCTCACACACTCATTGACAACTAACATAATCATGTGGCTTTAATGTCCTATTATATTCAAGGAGGAAAGTGAAACCTAAGGACACCTAAGTTGCATCATGCTTTTTCTCTCTATACGTCCCAACTTAAGGTAAGTGTGATGTAAACAAAGACAGATTTCCTTAAGCATTATGGAAAAGTTGACCTTCTTTAATTTCCATCAATGAGAAATTAACATAGGCATTGACAGAAGAAAACCATAAACTTCGAACCGTACCTCAGTGAGCTAGTTGTACAGTCCATGGTACTGTTATTTGAGATGAAACTTACACTTTGAAATATACACTTGGACACCAAAGTTTTTTCAAAGATGACTTTCAATATAACAGAAAGGAAATTGGAAGAAAAGCCCTGTATGTGTGTGTCTGATTCACAGAACCTTGATGTTCATCCCTAGGCAACCCCAGGTGGTCAGGTGAGGAGGTTAGGAGGCCCCCCCACCCTCCCCTGCCCCAAATGAACATTGACTCCAGTTCCCTAATCCTTGTATAGTCTACTGTGATTACATAGCTGTTCTGGACAATTAGAAAGGGACCAAGAGACAGAGACCTATCGTCAACATATACTCAAGCTCAAATTGGCCCACCCTTCTCTGTGTGTGTGCTCTGTGTTACCCAACCCCTTATTTGTGATTAGAGCTCGTCTGTGCCAACTGCCATCCTGCTGGTGCTATCTGTGAAGTACAGACTATAGCTTAGACACTTCACTAAATGTAGGCAAATGGCCAGGTGAGTAGGTTGGTAGATTGTATGGGTCAAGGTTTGACTCCCAAATCCCCTTCTTTAGTAGGTAAGCGGCCTATTTCATCTTTCTAAGGCTATTTCTTCATACTTAAATTTAGAATGAAAGGAGATAATGAATCTATAATGAATAGTCAGGCTGCCTTGTATTTTTGACATTTGGCTACTGACTGCTTTAAAGCCCCATCCTTTCCTATTCCTCTTCTGCCTACATCTGAATAAACTGATTTTAAAAAAAGCTGACAAGCCCAGAAAACCCCATTATGTGGGTGATAAACCTTGTCATACCTTCTTGGTGTGTATGTGAGACATACGAACCAAATTTGGGGTGAAGGGGTCCATCCCACTTTTCCTGAGTGACCACAGTGAAGCCGTAGGCAGTGTGCCCGGGCATGAGCACCACTCTTGGGGCTCGTTCTTCTCTTACTTTGACTTGTGAACTGGCTCTGCTGCCTGCTGGCTTTTGTGCTTTCTCAGCCATGCTGCTGCCTGCAGGCTACCTTGCTCTTTGAGCTCTGCTTTGCTGAGTTTTTTTCAAGCCTCTGTTATATTCTTGACCAAATTAAATCATATGTTTCTGTAATTGGTATTTAGAAACAGGAGTAGAGGATTGGAGTCCTCCTTAAAGTGACACATGGACCCAGCCATGTGTCTCAATTCTAGCATAAGCCATGCCCTCCGCCAGTCTCGATGGGAGCCTCCTACTCTGTCTTAGCCAGACTTGAGTCTGCATTTTACAGAGTCCTCAGGGGAAAGACTGTTCCTCTAAGCAATATGCATGTAGTCAGGTAGTCCCTTTTGTATGCAAGGACATGCTGAGGTCATACTCCTAAAAGCATGTGGCTCACTAGGACCTTAAAAAATGGCTTTGCTGTTCCTTGCATCTTTTTCACAATAAAAATCTCAATCCTCAAAGGTACAGGGGAAAATTTCCTTCACAACTTGGTGGCATAGCCAAAAGGTTAATTCAAACATAACTTACATTCTGGGTCTTTAAACCCCATAAAGCAGCCATTTTCATGGAGAAGGCACCTAACCCTGACTATATTAATTTCAGGATCTTTAGAGGAAAAAAATTCTAAATATGAACAAGGTAAACAAGATCCTCTCCCCAAAGTATATCTAGTAACCTCCAAAAAACAAAAAACAAACAAACAAAAAAAAAAAAATAACAACAACACCTGAATGTAGGGGGAAACAAAAAAACTGAAACAGAGATCCACAATTTGGCTCAATTAGTAACCCAAATGTAAAGAAGAATTTGTACAATGAAAAGATAAAAGGCAACAGGTTGGTCTTTGCAGATTCACTTTAACATCTACTGAGATGTACCAGTTAACAAACTTTCACGGCCTTCATCAATATGGGGGTTCAATATTCTCCTTAGCAAAGTATCCCAGGAACGGAAGAAAAAGTATCCAATGTACTCAGGCCTACTATGAAGCTAAACTATAGCTTTCACATGAAGGCTATAACCCAACTATACCTCAAGACTATGAGGAAAGGACCAAGGAAGGGGAAGGGAGGGGGGCTGTTTGGGTGGAGGGAGGGTGATGGGTTGGGCCACATCTATGGTGCATATTTTTATCTATAATAAAAAAAAAAAAGAAAGAAAATGAAGGAATAAATAAGCTAGAGATTGTTTTTAAAATAAGAAGACAATTCAGCATGGTGTATGTTTGCTTTATCATAAACAATCTTCTTGTTATAATACCCTTGTACCTGTCTATTATTAGATTATTCTTTTATTCCTTTAATAAAATTTTGTTATTTTAAGAACTATATAATTATAATATAATAATATAATTATATAAAATATAATTATATAAATATTTAAAATATTATATTTTATATAATATAATTATATAAAATATAATTAACATCAAGAGAAGAAATGTAAATTATAATTTTGTAGATTATTAGTTTTTTTTTTTTAATAAAGGTGGGAGAGTGGTTTAGTCAAAATTCAGAAAAGTGTTTGAAGGGTACAAAATCATAGGACATCAAGCTTTTTGCACCTAACTCTTCATCTTTATCCTCACTGTTTTTCCTGTGTGGAACATAGATGAGATTCTATGAGGTACAGCAAACTTTTTTTTTTTTTTTTTTTAATTATGAAGATGAAAAACAGAGAATATTGGACAAAATAAATCCAGGATATTTAAAATGGTGCATGAGATTGATGCTTCCTTTAGCTTGATATTTAGGGAAAACATACCATAACCTCATTTGACAGAGATTCAGTCCAAAAATTCTCACATAATCTAAGCCATTACTTAAAGAAAAATGTACCAAAAAGATATCATAATATATTCAAGAGTACACACATACTACGTAGTAATTCCTTCTATGAAAGAAATAATTACTGATTCAATTTTAAGTGAATAAAAATCTAGCTTTTAGGAAAATGGTATTAGAGGTTAGAATGGAATCAATAATGATCCCTAAAATGTAATTGTTCAATAATTTCTTTATATAATGCTCAGGACATGGTATGGCAACCTGAATATGTGTCCGAAAATTAAGTTTTTGATCTTACCAACATGTGCTTACATTGCCAGCACTGTACAAAAAACTCGGTAAGGTTTTATAGCCTTGGTACATCAGTGTCTCACAGTTGTCTTCAGGTTGACATGTGACAGTGTCTTGCTGAGTGGAATTAATTATTGCTGTTGCATTTGTGCCATCATGAGAATGTTGGAGTGTAAATTAGAGCAATAAACAAATATTCATAAATTTCTTCTTAAACTTGGAAGAGTGGAGATGAAATTACATACATGTTATTCCAAGTTAATGGGGATAATGCTATGAAGAAAATAGTAGTGTGCAAATAGATTAAACATTTTTTCAAAGGCGAGAACGCATCACTGATGAAGAGAGGTTGGGGTGGCCAGTCACGAAGAGAATTGATGAAAACATTGCAAAAGTTCTTTAAATTGTTAATTACCATAAACATGATATGTTTTACTAACTAATTATCTGTATTCCTAAAAGTAGATTCCTATTAGTAGATGTTTAGTAAAATAAGTATACAGTAGAAGGCAATGAAGAAAGGAAGGGAAAAGCAGGAGGGATTCAGTTCCTGGTATGGAGATTCTTGCTAATGTAATATCATCTTTACCTAATTTTGCTTTGTTATGACTTTCAAGACATAAAAAGTCTGAATCAGTTTTTATATGGGGTTTCATCTATATTAGTTGAATAGCAGGTGGCTGAATAGTGTGATTCATACTACTTACAATTATCTAGGGAATGTATCTGCATAGCTTCTATCATTGTTCTGTTGTTTTAAAGTGACCCTCCAAAGTGAAATTGGATTTATGAAAAATACCAGTGCAAAATTTTTATTTTTATTGTTTAAAATCAATTAATTAGCAATGAAAATATAATAATAAACAGATATTGCCAAGAAAATGCCAATCACATGTAATTTTTTACGTATTTACATACTAAATCATTGTATTTAATGAAACATACAAATAACAATCACCAAAGATCAAAACATGATTCTATCTCCAAGGTTTAAGTGTGACATGTGGCACTTCCAACATGTTACCATCAAACCTGATGTGCACCTCAAAAATCTCCATCATTCATCTGTACTGATGGAATCCAAGCTCTCTACAAAAGGAACAATTCTCAGTCTTGAGGTAAATAGAATTATAGGAATTTACCCTGGATTTTGTACAACATTTTGTGCAGCAAATTATTTCCAAACATTGTAGTTCTTAATGGATCTGGTGACAACAAAGTATCTTATTTCCACCAAGCCCTTCTGAGTCATCTAGTATCAGAAATCTCTTGCACTTTTGCTTTGAAGCTAGAGAAGGAACACAGAAAGTGTCAGAAATTGGTAGGACTAACCTACCTAAAATATCATGGCAGGAGTATATTTCAGAAAAATTGTGCATAGTTTTTAAATATTAAAAAAAGAAGCCAGTATTTAGTTTTTCTCCAGCTGTGCTAGAGAGTGATTTCTTCAATGGGTTTCCATAATAAAATTAACAGAAGCTTAAATTTTACTTGTTAAAACTCTTCCCTGTGTATTTTCAAGGATTTTGAATCTAAATACTATTAGATTGTTTTAATAAAAGTTACTTCAGGAAGAATAATTTTAACTATTCTAATTGCTGCCATTTTTTTTTCCTAGTGTTATTTCTCCAAAGATAATGAAATTTCATCTGATTCTAGAATATTTCCACCATCCACCATTTGGAAGTGAACCTGTATCTCCATAGAGAATTAGTGTGGAACAAATGTGTTGCCCTAGTGTTTACTCATTCAGGACTGCAGCTAGTACCTTTGAATTTAAATGTTGTTATTAAAAGGTAGAAAATGCCATTGGCCCTCTGACCAGTCCTCATTGCTGACCCACATACTTACTGTTTATTTGAGGCTTTGAGGTTTGTCAATATTTCCTTCTCTACTTTCTGTGACATACCATAACATTCTTACCGTCTGTAAGGTGAACGTTATTGCTGAATGATCCCCTTCAATGAACGATCATCTGTCATATGAGAATTACTTGAATTTTAAATAATTTGCTTTTTAATAATTTGCTTCATTCTCTTTCTTCCCAATTGAGTAAGACTCCTCTTGCCCCCATTTCATTTTTATTTTCCTTGGAGCATTTCTGCAGATTCTTGGGAGGAAATTATGGAGTTAAAGCTTGCTCTTTCCTATATAATCATCGTGTTTAAAATCTTCCAAGTTCATAATTGTTTAAATAAAACACATGCACCAAATTTGGCTTTAGATTATTAAATATTTATGTCTCAGAGTTATCAAGTGAGTTTTGATGAAGGCTTGATTTTTATAGGTAATTAAGTTGTAGTGTTGTAGTTTGTATAAGTGTATAGTATGATTATTGTGGCAGCTGCCTCTCTTTCTCGCCCCATACCATGGTAGGAACACCCAGACCAGAGTGGTTTCTCCGACCTTTGCCCCCATCCCTGGAGAAGTAGGAGCCAGAATTTGAGAGAGAAGTCCCAGAAGCTGCAGGCCTTTACATAGTGAATGTGTAGGTTCTTCAGGTAAAAATAATTTTTATAAGTGCTTAATAGGAAGAAGAAAAGTGGAGACATTCAATTCTTGCCTTTCATCAGGAGCTGTATGTCCCTGCTGTCTTTCAGGGGCTCAGCCGCTCCAGCAGTTCCGTGGGACCCCAGGAGGGGTAGGCACTGGGATCCAGGTGGTGGAGGATCTGCAGCACCATGGGAGAAAAAGGAGCAGGGAAGGCGGAGGGTTGGCGAGGGGAGAGGTTGCTCATTCCCTTCCCAGCCCACCTCCACCTTCCAAGAAGACAGAAATGCTGAACCCTACGTTTGACTTTGGAGCGCTGGAGGAGGCCAGCAGACAGGGAGATAGATGAGCTGCTGAAGGTGTAGCTTTGGGGAAGCCTCCTCTCCTCAGTGTATGGACCGCAGATGCAGTGCTAGGTGGGTGCTGGTCTCCACAGGCTCATCAACGCAGGGACTCTGGCCATGGGATGCTACACAAGGGAAGGGGCCTCTGGACAGTGGAAATCACAGAAGCATAAAGGCAAAAAGTCCAGGTGTGAAAGCCACAGTTGGGAGAGATACAGAGTAAAAAAATAAGGGGAGGGGAGGCCAAAGGGTGCCAGCCGGAGTGGAGGAGTTTCCTCTTTTGATCTGCACAGGATGAGGCTCTATGAAAAGTGGAAGGATGGGTGGGGCTAGAGGAGGATTGGAGGATGTGCTACCCATGGGGATGGGGCTAGACAAGGATTGGAGGGTGTGCTTACCCACGGGGGTGGGGCTAGATGAGGATTGGAGGATGTGCTATCAACGGGGTGGGGCTAGACGAGGATTGGAGGATGTGCTTACCCACGGGGGTGGGGCTAAATGAGAATTGGAGGATGTGCTATCAACGGGGGTGGGGCTTGACGAGTACTGGAGGGTGTGCTTACTCACGCCTGGCGAGTTCAGAGAGAGAACCCAAGCGGCAGATCTGTGGTCTGGCAAGAAGCGACTCCACTGGTCAGTCCTCAGCTGCTCTGGGCAAAGTGAGAATGGAAAGGCCAGAGTGACCACTGATCCAAGGAGCCCGAGTTCAGAGCGAGGGAGCATGCAGAGTAACTCCAAGGCTCGGTTTGTAGATCCCAAAGGCAGCATATTTAGGAGACCCAGAAAGGTAAACTTTTCCGTGTTTTTCTGCTTGTTTAATAAAATTGGGATGTGTTGAATGCCCTCAAAATTCGTTATATTTTGTACCTTGTCTTTAATGATGAATGAATATTAATATTTCAGTTTCCTTATACTTTACATGTATTTGATGTTCCAACCATCTTGTTGCTATTTTATTGTATAGTCCTTCTTGCCTTTACATTTCAATTACCAAAGTTTAACACCACTTCTGGAATAAGATAGTTGAAATGGAGTTTACCAAAGTACATCATCTGTGAGTAATATTATAAACTTGGTTGCTAGCTCCTCAGTCCACACCACTCCAGAAGTACCAGATGCACCCCTGGTTAGTGACCAAACAGAAGCACTTCTTTCAAAGTCTGCTCAGAATTGATCCCTGCTCATCTGCTGCTCAGTTCCCATACAAGAAGTAATAAACCCAATCTACATTTTACAAAACAGAATGATTGAAAAAGGGACGAAGTCAACAAAGATGAAGATGTGACAGAGAAAGGAACAGCAGTTACTTTGGGTGGGATCAGAAGACAGATCTCGGGGAGTGTGTTCATGAAGCAGCAGGCAGTGGAAGTTGGTGATGGCAAATTTGCCGGTTTCCTAAATGAGAAAAGTCATTGTGATGGAATGTCCTGGAAGAAATGAGAGTTGAATATAAATGTCCCATTAGAGAAATTCCTGGAAATATTTCATAATACTGTAAACAAAAAGAATAAAACGTTGAAAACTGGCTCAAACTTAGAAAAAAAGGATGGCAACTCATAAGTGAACTATCACAATAATAGAAAAACAAACCACGTGTACTGGATGCTAAATAGGAGCCAGCTGATCAGCATTTATGTGCATATATGGAAGCAAAACTTACAGAATTCAGGTAGCTGGGAGGGAGAAGCATGGGATGGGTAATTCACACCTAACAGGTTTATCACACACTTTCTGGGTAAAGGACAGACTTATACCTTTGACTTAAAATATACAAAAGCAAACTATGTAACCCAAACATGTGTACCCCCATAATATTCTGAAAATTTTTAAATGATGCTTGCTTTGTCTCAAAAATTATAGATAAGGCAAGCCATGTTTGAACTACTCTATAATATTTTTTAAACAAAGAAATGTTTGTCAATGTTGCAAAGGTTTTAATTTAGTCTACAATAAATATTTGTTTTACTATTTCTTTATTCTATTCATATATAAGTGACAGTGACCAAATTTCTAATGTTTGAGCAATATTTTTAGTTTTTAATTTAAATTTTTAATTTAATTTAATTTTTATTTTTTAATTTTAATATTTGTGTGTGAATCTATCAATTTTTTTATTAAATTTTAAGAATCTTTGCTTAGCTTTAGCTCACACTCTCAGTTTTACAGTTCAAAATGAGAACTGTTCATATATTAAATGACACTAGAGAAACTACTGAGAACTCAATTCAATGAAATAATTCAACAATACAATAAAAATATAAACAAGCAGCAACACTTCACTTATATTATTTTATTTATTATCATTTATCAAAGTGTTGAGTTTTTCACAATCTATCACCAGATAACTTCTTTTCCTTTTCACTAGAAGAACAGACCCACTTTTTTCCAACCTTCCGTTCCTTGTATAGTATATGAAATTGTCAAGAAGATTCAGGACATATCACATACATATATATCATATATATTTTGTTTTTTTAATGTCAATACTATTTTCTCCACAACACCATGATATTCATATTATCGCTTGCTCTCTGAGGTTTTTTTGTTTGTTTGTTTGTTTTTTGAGACAGAGTCTCACTTTGTCGCCCTGTGGTTGAGTGCTATGGCATTGCCTTTGCTCACAGCAACTTCAAACTCTTGCACTCACCCAATCCTCGTGCCTCAGACTTTCAAGTAGCTGGTACTACAGGTACCTGCCACAATGCCTGGCTAGTTTTTCTATTTTTAGTAGAGACAAGGTCTCACTCTAGTTCAGGCTGGTCTCTGAATTCCTGAGCTCAAATGATCCATCTGCCTTGGACTCCCAGAGTGCTAAGATTACAGTTGTGAGCTTCCAGGCCAGGCATTTCTGAATTTTTTAGACTGGCCTTCCTCCTAATAAAATTATTTTCTACCCATTTCTATTTCTAGAAGAATGATTTCTATCTCTATTATAGCATTTTAGGTAACAGGAAGTTATATTAAGCCATATTCTGAATCCCTGCAGCTCGTTCTTCTTTTCCTTTACCTGTGTTCCCCTAGTATACAGCGCGGTGGTGATTTCTATTAGTGACTCTTCATAACTTGTTTTTCCTTATTTAAAATATAATTCTCAGCTATTTTTACACACTGTTAACAACCACATCTTACTTTTGGGAAGCAGAGTTGCGTTATATGTTGTTTGAAATATAACTTCCTATTGCTACTACTTTTATTAATCCTTTATCACATTATGAATGACAGAAGAGGTGTGGCTTGTTTATACATTTACCCATTTTAGGTAAAGGCCAGGACCACGAGATTAGAAAGTATTGACTAGTTTGGAACACATGCATAAATTAATGAATTAGTGATTTCACAATTATATAAAATCTGTTCAGTCATATTGCTTGGAAGTATTTATATGGCTATGTTGGACAATCCACAGCAGTTGATTAAAATTTATCTCATTGTTAAACACATAGATTTTACATTTTCATATGAAAAACTTAAAATTATTGTTAAGAGAGTGAACCACTCTTCCTCATAAACCATCTTTCTCAGAAATGCATTTAGTCTCACATTTTATATATAGGCAAAAGTAATTTATGGTGAAAAAGCAAAATGTTCATTTAAGTATTAAGTGTGTTTAGAATTTCTGGAACTATGGAACAATAACTACATTTAGAAGTAAAGCAAAAGCAATTTTTTAAAGCAATCAGTTAAGACGAGAGCAAGCACTTTGCTGATTGTGAGATTCTGCAGGGAAACCCATTAAGATACAGAGAATTTAGTTTTGAAACAAAATGTATTAGGCATTGAACTTAGAGTTGAAAAATAGCTATTCAATTTTCTCAACTAACTATACTCAAGTAAGTCATATTAAGTTTATAAATTACTTATATAGTTATTTCCTGAAACTTTAAGTATATTTCAGACTTCACTTATGATGCTAAAACCTGTATTCTATTCAGAAATGTACTGACAAAACAGTATGCCACAATATAACTTGTCAAAGTATTTAAAATAAGGATAGAATTTTCCAAGGTGCATTTTTGGATTATTTTTCTATGGCTCTGTGACAAATGACTATAACATTAGAAGTCTAAATAAGCAAAAATTTATTCCATAATACTTCGGGAAGCCAGAAGTCCAAAGTAGGTTTCACTGGGACAAAGTCAAGGTGCCGGACTGCTCTACCTCTGAAGGGTCTGGGAGAACCCGTCTTGCCTCTTCCAGTTTCTGATGGCTTCTGGCATTTGTTGGCTTGTGATCACATCATGCAATCTCTGCCTCACAGTTGCATTATCTCCTCCTGTTCTGTGTGTAATCTCCCTTCATCCTTGTCTATTTTTTATTTTTATTTTTTGAGACAGAGTGTCACTTTCTCACCCTCGGTAGAGTGCTGTGGTGTCATAGCTTACAGCAACCTAAAACTCTTGGGCTCAATTGATTCTTTTGCCTCAGCCTACCAAGTAGCTGGGACTATAGGCACCTGCAACAAGGCCTGACTATTTTTAGAGACAGGTCTTGCTCTGGCTCAGGCTGGTCTCAAACCTGTGAGCTCAGGCAATCCACCCTCCTTGGCCTCCCAAGTGCTAGGATTACGGGCATGAGCCACCAGCCCAGACCCTCTACCTTTGTCTTATAAGGACATTGTAATTGCATTTTGAACTGAACAGACTGCCTATCCAGGATAATCTCCTCCTCTCAAAATCTTCAATGTAATCACGCATGAAAAGTATTATGTACAAACACGGAAAGGGTATGTGTGTGTATATAATGTAACATTTGCAGGTTTCAGGAATTAGGACACAGCTTTTCATCTTTTGAGGGGCCATTATTCAGATTACCACAGTACCAAATACCATTTTTCCCTCTAGTCAATATGGGGAAAAATTGCTTTTGTACCCTGTGAACTGGGAGATGAAATCAGACCACTTTTAGAAAATTATAATTGACTCCTCATTAACGTCTAGAGATAGCCTATGACTTCTGGAATTTTTCGTTCAGATTAGAAAGTCACCTGAAAAAGTCTTTATCCAACCCTATTATCTTCATAACCTCCACTGTCCTGGCTAGAATGAACTGGCCTCATCATCATTGCACAACTCACTGCATCTAAAATATGAGGAAGCACAGAAAAGCAAAGGGTTTGCTTTCAAATGCTTATACACATGTAGTCACATTTTGAGGAGAGTGAAAAAACATAAATGTTAATTTATGCTTTTTGAAGTAATAATTGCATTTCTCCTCATCACATGAGAAACAGAATCATTTCTTCATTCTGTTTTTGTTTGCAACAGGGTCAAATACTTTGCATGAAGAACTTTTTCCCCCTAGTTTTGCTTTCGTTATTTTGAAATTGCCATCTAGAATGAAATGTTCAAGTTTTAGAATTTAAAAGTTGACTCACCTACCTCCCAAACAGTGTTTTCATATGCACTGTTTTCAGCAACATGGTCATCCTTTTGCCCATGGCTGGCTGGTAGTGCTTATTGTCTGAATTTTATCAGAAGGCAAGAGAGGGAGGTCACACCCAGATACCCCACAATTCAGACACTCACAGAATCCCACGCGTTAGCTCCAACCTGCTTCAACAGGTTCCTCATCTTCATTGTCCCTAGTCTGAAACATCTCAGGTAAATTTCTTCTGAGAATAACTTTTAGTGTCTTAGGAGCGTTGCGACCTGGCAGTTTATGATGAAGAAAGGAAACTGGGGACACAAGTGCTCCATGTACATATCTTCAGTGAATGATCTCTATCTTCTTTGGTGTTTGGCACATCCAAGTCTTGATCCTTTAGACATTCAAGGAGGAGGTCAATATATTTTTCTATTATCATCTCCCAATGTTGCACTTAATTTCTATTTTATTTCTACTATACTAGTTACCCTCTATCTGCATTTGTTCTTATTGAATTCTTAGAAAAATGTGACCTGTTTTTCCATTCTCTCTGCCTTGATTACCTTAGATTGGTTTTATTTCACTTTACTTACTATTATATCAACTAACGTGATGTTTCTGGTGGAAAAATCACTCTGTTATGTTTAAGCAGTAATTTAACTAGTACTTTTGTTTTCTTATTGCCAATATTTTATTTCGCTTCTAAATGTATCACCCTGTTTTCTTTAGGTATTTGGGGACAAAGATACTATTCTGAACTCAGGTAAAGTAAAGAGGGACATAGTATAAAAGGTAGAGAAATTTTGTAGGAATCAAATACATCAAGTATTGCTGACCTTCAAAGAAACTATAAGGAGTCACATTAATTCAGGTGGTTGGAGCAGCATCAAATGTACAGGAGAATCACAGACTTTCTTATCATTCATGCATTTATTCTGTTATGTCCAACAGCACCATGTTATGTCAAACAGTGTGTGTTTGTACATTATAATGATGTGGGAAAGGGGAGTTTTCAGAGACACTAGGATTTAAGCAAATCGTTCTTTTTGTTTTTGTTTTGATACATTAAAAGGTCAATGTATTAGCAATTTATGTTACTATTTGACCTCATGAAGTCTCTGTTATTGTGTCTGGTCTTGGATTGCTAATGGCAAGAAGCCTATATGTCAATTTTAGCTCTTATTTATTATTATTATTTTTATTTATTTATTTTTTGCAGTTTTTGGCTGGGACCTGGTTTGAACCCACCACCACCAGTATATGGGGCAGAGCCCTACTCCTTGAACCACAGGTGCCATCCTTTAGCTCTTATTTTATGTGATGAATTCTCTTTTGTTTCACAACCATTTCATCACTGGAAATGATCTTTAAAAATCAAATATTTAACCAGGTTGGTTGTAGTTGTCATTGTTTGGCAGGCCTGGGCTGGATTTGAACCTGCCATTTCCCGTGTACGTGGCTGGCGTTCCAGCCGCTGAGCTACAGGCATGGAGCCTATTTAACCGGTTTGATATTTTCTAACCTTACCTTGTATTTTAAATATTTAAAAGTATTTCCTTGGTCTAATATTCAACAATATTTCTATGATCAGTTTTGAGAAATACCTCTTTAATCAATCTCTACCCATTTACTTTTCTATTTGTGTAATAATTAATATCTTACCTCTTACTTTTTGCAATTATGATTTTAATTTGACTGGAAGGAGAATACAGAACGTATTATACTTTTTTAAAACTTAACCATCTTGGGTGGCAAGTGTGGTTCAAAGGGGCAGGTGCTGGCCCCAAATACCAGCGGTGGCGGATTCAAACCCAGCCCTAGCCAAAAACTGCAAAAAAAAAAAAATAAAATAAAAAGCAAAAAAACTTACACATCTTTTCTCTGTGTGTTTCAAAGAGTACTTGTCCAAACTTTCACACCATAAAAATTTACCAAACAATAGTTGCACACTCTACCTTTGTCTTAATACTCCAGAATGTGCTAAATTCTTTGCATTTTGGCAATTTCTGCAAGAAACTTGAGAATCTATTAAGTTTTCTATTTACTGCACTTATTATTCCAGATTAGAGGATTAATTTAATTATTTATCTTCTTGTTTTTCTTCCCTGCCTTTTCCTTCTCCCTATCCTCTCTCTTATTGTATTCTTCTCTGAGACATATTACAATTTCTTAAAATAATCTTTTATATTTTTTAGTTGGGGATGACCCAATTAAAGAATTTTCTTTTTTTTATTGGATGTGTTTTTATATTTCATTTGTTAAAAGTTTTTCATTAAGCAAACATTGGGGCTTTTATAGTGTCACTGCAACAGACAACGGGACAAGCTATTCCTATGTTATCAGAATGTGTTTTATTTTTAAAAAAACAACAATTTTTATGCTACTAAAAATAGATAACTTTATAAGTTTTGTTTTTAACCTTATATTTATTGGGTTACACTAAATATTCTTATAGTAGCCAACAAGTTGAGAAAACTTGAGGATAAATTGACTTTAAGAGAAAAATATAATCAAAAAGTAATAATATTAAAATTTTTTACTAGGAAATCACTGATATGTTCCCTCTTTTATAAAAGAAGGCCACTGCTAAAATGTCATAGATGTGTATTTAGCCTCAGGCACTCAGTGTAAAAATGAATCTGTTTCTGTTTGTTCTGCAACAGGAAAATGTAGTCAATAAACCATGGGGATGTTTTGGAAGAATATAATGTGTGGTCTCTTACACATTGATAATGAATATGAAGTTTTATTTTATTTCATCTCAATTTTATTTGGAAACAATGAAAAAATATATATTATAATTGGGATACAAGAGTAGGTGTTGTCATTGAGATTAATAACCATCCCTAAACTTGTTTTACACATGTACAGAAGACTTCATGTCATTTTTAAAGTGTTTATAAGCTATTAAATTACTACACCCTGAATCGTATGCATAGTAATTTGATCAAGTTGGTGAATTGATAAAACACATTAGCATAAGGTTGACATTTGGCATGATGCATTATAGCTATAATTATTTTGGTTTTACCTATCAGCATAATGCACATTTCTCATCTTCCAAGCAATTCAAGAATCATGAAGGCACTTCTTATCAACATGCTGCACGTAAATCATTTTAATTACTTGTTAAATGTGTCACTAGAAAAAACAACTCATATGTGAAAAGCTGTAGAATGTGAACAATTGTCACATTCTGGTGAACAACCAAATACTCAGTTGCGTATATCACAGGCACATTTAGATTAGAAAGAATAATTTGTTATAATCTTTCTAAGGTATATAAAGTACTCTGTTTCTGCTACATAATTACTTTTTTTTATTTACTGTATTACTTTATATTACTTTATATATAAACTTTAACCAAAAAAAAAACATATCTCTGTTTTCAAGCTATGAATAATTATACAATTATTTATTAATGATATTATGTATGAATATATATGAAAGATAAAGAGAGAATGAGAGGGAGAAACAGAGAAAATTTTTTGACATCAGATGCCACTTGGAAAGATATTAATTTATTTAATGTTAGGTTCTCAGAAATCACACAGATTTCATGAAGAGTTGAGGTTTTGAGATTTGAAATGATCATATTCTAAGCTATCAAGAAATTATTCAAAATACAGGTTATGCCACTTTTCTTCATCTAATTAGTGACAAGGAAACCAGGAAAAAGGGAGTGTAGGCAAGATTAGTAAAATATATTGTAAGACATGTACCTAAAGTTGAAGTCATTATTTGTAAGTGATGTTCAAGAACAAATCTGAAAAGGGTGCAACTGAATACTATCAGAGTTTATAAAATAGTCAGTTTCCAGAATTCAGAAAAATTGGTAATAGGGGTGTGAATAAGGTTTTGTGAGCAGGGTTTCCTAATGTAATATCATTGTGGATAATTCTAAACCCCCAAAGCAACAACATTGTTTTGAACAGTGTTTTCTTTTAGCTACTTTGTCATAAGAAATAAAATTAATTAAATTAAAGAAAAATGGAAGTAAAGGAAAATGCAAATAACACTGAAAATATTTGTAAAAGACACAACCCCCCAAAGTATGCATAAATATGCAGAAACACAAAGTAAACTTTAGCATAATCATTTTAAATTTGAAAGATAAACTTGATGCCAAGTATATCACCCAAATATAATTAACAGTATATGTAAACTCTGTTCTGTACAATAACTATTTGAATCAGTAAAAAATTTATCCCAGAGTTACCAAACATCAAGCTAACATGGAAATGCCTATAGGCCTTAAAATATAAAATATTTAGTGCCACATGGTCAGAAATGAAGGCTCTAAAATCACAAATGAAAACCAAAATTTTATAAAGTGGCTTCTGTTCCTTAGAGTAGATACCCAGTAGTGGCATTGCTGGGTCAAATGATAGGTCAGTTCTTTGAGGAATCTCCATAATGTTTCCATAGAAGTTGTACAAGTTTGCAGTTCCACCAATACTGTTTAAGTGTTCCTTTCTCTCTGCATTCACACCAGCATCTACTGTTTTTGGACTTTTTCATAACAGCCATTCTACATGTGGTGAGGTGATATTTCACTGTGTTTTTTTGTGTGTGTTTCCCTAATGATTAGTGACACTGAGCATTTTTTATGTTTATTGGCCATTTGACTTTCACTCAAAAGTTGACTGCAGCACAATTCATAATTGCAAAAATATGGAATCAACCCAAGTACCCATAAATTCATGAGTGGATTAACAAATATAGTATATGGATAATGTGGAGTACTACTCAGCCATGAAAAAGTGAACTAATACAACTTGGATGGAAGTGAAGACTATTCTTATAAACAAAGTATCACAAGAATATAAAAATAAATACCACATGTACTTGTTATTAAATTACAACTAATTGATGAGCACATGTGCACAGAGGGAGTTAAAACTCAGTGGAGACCAAGTGGGGTGGGGGAGGGCTAAAAACCTACTTGACATACAATGAACACTATTTGGTTGATGAACGCATTTATAGCCCTGACCTAAGCACTGCAAAACTGATTCGTGTAGCCCAAAACATCTCTTAATATTTTGAAATTAAAAAAAAATTAAATTTAAATATGATAGATCCAATCACTCATAAATTATAAATAGATGAATTTCATAATTATTTTAGGGTAAAATGAAATTATGACTTTTTTGATATCAATATAAAACACTTAAATGAAGAATACACAACAGAACTGGTTGGTTTAAGATGATGTTATAAAAAGAAAATACAGCATTATAGTTACTTGCAGTTGTTAACCAATAAACAACTATATAACTGGACCAAATATTGAGCACATATTTTTAGGCCAGGAAAACAGATAGTACAACATTGTGAGAGTTGAAAGAAGAAAGACAAGTAAGGTGAACCCTTCCTTTCACCTGCTCTTCAACATCAATGCAGATTCAAATTTGTGCCCTAAGGACACAAATTTGAGTCAGGCAGAGAGAAAAGTTGTCTTTCTGAGCTGAAAATGCAAAGATTAGAGTTCAGTTTAAAGAAGAAGCTGAAATTTTTAGATGATATTATTGAAATGCGGTAAGTTCTCTCAAGTTTGGTACCAGAAATTTTCATGTGGATTTCCTGTAAATTTGTTATCAAGTGTTGGTCTGGTCAAGTGAACAATAAGAAGTTTAAGGTAGTGCCTTGTGTAATCATCATAGAGTTTAAAGCAAAAATAAAGATACCAGTGGTCATACTTTGCTTGGATATGATGGAGTTCCATCTATGTAGAGTAGAAACATATCACTGAGTGCTGCAGGCATTAAGCTGTGACTCCAGAAATCTTCCGAGACATGTCCTTAAAGTAACCAAGTGTCCTTATACTAACAGAGAAGTTCTAAATAGATACAATCTATTCAATTAGAACCAGACAAAAAGAAAGTTACCTGTTCTCATCTTGCTGAGCACACTAACCAACCTCTGTTCAGTTCAGCGCAGATCATACCTTCATGATAGAAATTATCAAGAAGATATTTTAAAACTAAGACATAGTGCAATCAAAAAAGAGCAAAAAGGTAGTTCCTAGCCCATGATATGTATTTTAATTAAGGGCATGTTTCTTCTTCTTACAAAATTCTTCTAATCAGATAAAAATTTAAATTGTTAAAAAAAATTAAAGCATTTTTCTCATTTAAGCCTAAAATCAGTTTCATTTCATTGATTTGAATATAAAAGTAGGCTGCCATACTTAACTATATAATTGGGCCAGTTGAATATACTTTGATTTCTTCCTTTCTTTATAATATGACAATATGTTATTCAGGTTTATTTATTCAATCAGTCATGCATTATTCTGAATTATGGATGAGTTCTAGGATGTTAAATTAAAATAATAAATCTAACCCTGCATGCAGAACTTGGAAATTACTATGATCAAGGTCTTTTAGAGTGAGGAATATTAAAAACCTGGAGATATAATAAGGGATTATACTTTAGTTACTGGATGTTGGAAATTGAAGTAGTTAACATTCTGCTGCTGGTCACAGACTAAAATTTGGATTCACTACTCTCCAATATTAAATGTTCAATAGCAAAGACATCAAACATGAAAACTTCACATTATAAAAATGACTATAAAAATTGAACCAGAAAAGTCAAACTTATTTATTTACATTGACACAATATATAAGATAGTCAAACTTATTTCTTTTAATTAAATTTTAAAAAGTAAGTTCAATATTTTATTTTAATAAGTATGACATTTTGAAATTAATTTAAAGGTGTTCCTAAACCTTTTGAAAATATTATATTTTACCTATATCTTTTAGAATAAAAAATAATTAATTTAATTATTAATTCCATCTATATAAGAAAATTTTAGTCTAAATTGGCATAACTTAAGAAGAATATAAAAACTTACACAAAAGAGTGGTAAATGTAGGTTTTATATGTCATAAATTGCATTATTGGCATAACCACTAGGTTGCTAGATAAAAATTAAGTGATACACATGTATTTGCAGAATACACACACAGACATCATTTCTTCTCCCCGTACTTCCTTTATCTTATAAGAGTTGACATATTTTGTATTTATTGTACATAGTTTTTATGAACCACTCTAATACCCGTCTTCCTTTTTCAACATGCAAGCACTTAAAAAAATTATTTTACTTTTCATCTACTTCATTTGTAATGATTATCTTTGTTGATTTGAGTTTTTCAAGCTACTAAATTTACCCTTATTCAGCTTGGCTGCTTCAGACAGTGAACTGATACAACTGGTCTCGGTTAGGATGCAGAGATGTCCTTGACATTTATGTATAAACACCTCTAAAGATGCCTGTGTCGGATTTCTATTTCTGCAGTTGTGAATTTCCTGTGGTAAACATTTGGATACAGGTATCTTTTTTGATATAGTGACTTTTTTTCTTTGGGTAGACAGAGGGTGGGAGGGTGATGCGAAATAAAAACTTACCTTTTGAGTACAACATACCCTATCCAGTGGCACATTAAAAGCTCTGACTTCAGCTTTACACAATTCATCCACATGACAAAAATACTTTGCTTGAAGAGCAGGCCTATAAGTAGAAAGAGGGAAAATGGGGATTCCTCAGGGCAGGCATCCTGGAAGCTTGCCTAGGTGGTCCTAGCACTTCTAGTGGAAACTGAAGTAGTTCAAGATGAAGGAAGAAGAGTACGGGGTAGAATAATCGTTGAGTCCTGATACTTGCAGTATGACAAGAAAACAACCAAAAAGTTGAAATCATTTATGAGTCTCAGATGTCTCAACCTCCAAGTTTACAGGAAATAACTGACTTGTTAGAGACCGATGACAGTACAGAAGCAAGTGCTATAGTGACGCATCCACCTGAAAATGCTACAGCACCTGTTTTTGATGAGGATCCACGAGATGAAGAAGGTGGAACAGTAAATAATTTGCCAGGTTCTTGTTGTGCACCTGCATAACTTATTCAAGATGGCTACGATGCTGAGTCTGACTCAGACGACCTCTCATACTCCTGAAGGTGACTCTCCCGACGGTGAAGTTCCATCTATGTCTACTGTGCAGCAATCTCCTTCATCAGAGAAAAAGAAAGTGACTAAAATTGTTCACAAATGGAAAAACACTGACCTAACTGCACAGCCTGCACCAGGTAGAGTAACAGAACCACCCAGTGATTTCTTCACTGAAATGAGAACTCCCACAGAAATTGTTGAACATTTTCTTGATGATGAGATTGTTGAACTCAGTGTCATGTACTCCAACTTATACTTGCAAGTAAGGGTGTAAATCTTGTCTCAATTACCTGCAAGCTCAAATTTTTCTGGGAATTATTTTTCTGATTGACTACATCTCAGTTCCTAGAAGGCATGCGTTCTGGGAACAAAGAACAGATGTGCGTGCTGTACTTGTTAGTGCCGCCATGAGATGTGAAACTATATCCTCTCATTTGTATATTGCTGAGAATACAAATTTGGATTCAGTGGACAAGTTTTACAGGTAGCAACCTCTTGTAAGCACTTTTTTTTTTTTTGAGACAGTCTCAGTACATCGCCCTCTGTAGAGTGTGGTGACATCACAGCACACTGCAACCTCCAACTTTTGGGCTTAAGCAATTCTCTTGCCTCAGCCTCTCAAGTAGCTGGGACTACAGGCACCCACCACAATACCCAGATATTTTTTGGTTGCAATTGTTTAGCTGGCCCCAGCAGGTTCAAACCCACTACCCTCAGTGTATTTGGCTGGAGCTGTAACCACTGTGCTATGGGCGCTGAACCTCTTATAAGCACTTTCAATGAGAGATGTATGAAATTTGTTCCAGTGAAACTTGTTTCATCTTTGATGAATACACGGTTCCTTATTTGGCCATTGTGGGTGCAAACAATTTATTCAAGGACGGTCCATTCAGTTGGCTATAAGTTTTGGTGTGGTGCACACTGGTTTCAGTCATAGCAGGGTAAAATCCCAAATACTAAAAAAGGAATGTGGTGCTGGTGCATCACTTCTCCTTCAGTTGAGTGAGGCGCATACAGAGGCACCTCCTGGACAACACTGTTTGGTATTCAATAACTTTTTCACCAGTATTGCATTTCTTGATAAAGTCAGTTCAAGGGGACATCAGATAACAGGTACAGGGAGAAAGGATCACACTGACAAAGCTCCTATGGAATTGGACGTAGCTCTGAAGATAAAAGGAGGCCCATTTGATTATGGAGCTGATAGTAAAGGCAATATTGCCTGCAGATGGAATGATGACACTGTTGTCACTGTTGCCTCATCTGGTGTTGGTTTCAATCTCCTTTGTCTTGTCAATCATTATTCTCAGAAACTGAAAAAGAAGATCTATTATGCAGCCTTAAAGAAAGACAGAGACTTTACCTCTTTCATGTTTACATGGATGGAGCTGGAACATATTCTTCTTAGTAAAGTATCTCAAGAATGGAAGAAAAAGTATCCAATGTACTCAGCCCTACTATGAAACTAATTTCATATGAAAGCTATAACCCAATTATAACCTAAGAATATGGGAAAAGAGAGGGGAGGAGAGGGGAGGAGGGGGCAGGATGGGTGGAGGAAGTGAAATTGATGCGGTGGGACCACATCTATGGTGCCTCTTACAAGGGTACATGTGAAACTTACTAAATGTAGAATATAAATGTCTTAACACAATAACTAAGAAAATGCCAGGAAGGCTATGTTAACCAGTGTGATGAAATTATGTCAAATTGAATATATAACCAATGTATGGTGCCCCATGATCGCATTAATGTACACAGCTATGATTTAATAAAAAAAAAGGATCCAGCCACCCCCTGGGTGAGGGGCTCTTCTACAAATGGAACTTTTCCCTGGAAGTGAGAACAATGTAACCTAAATATTATACCCTCAAATTAATTTAAATACAGTTAAAAAACAAAAACAAAAAGGAGCCAGCCACCAATGAAGAAGCCAGGCCAAGATGTTCCCAGTTGAGGGGTCAGGGATGCAAAGGCCTTGAGGTGGGCATCCCCTGGAGGGGGCAGCCTGCTGCAGGCGTGTCCTGTCTCCCAGATCAGGGAAGGGGATCTGTTTGGGAGGTGGAAGGGTGAAGTGCTCAGGTTGAACAGGGAGGTACCCCAGAGAGGTTCAAGTGCAGCTGACCCAGGCTGCCCAGAAGAATGATGGCTCTCAAAGGAAGAGTCCAGGAGAACGTCTGCTTTTAGGAACAGGGACAGGAGGACAAGCCTGTGACAGAGGTGAGAAGGAGAGTGTCTGGAAAGGTAGGAGCGTGATAACCAGCCATCTTTACAGTCTGTGGACGCTCCCAGAACTTGGAAAACTTTTGTGAACACTGGTTCCAAGCTTCCGGAGCCCACGGGGAACAATGCCGGTCCACTCATCACCCCGCGGGACACCTGCTCCCCCTTCACACTCCTTCCAGTGGCCAGGGCTCTGGCAGCAATAACAAACGGGTGCCTGGGAATAGCTTCTCCGCTCCGACCCTGGCCTGGCTTGTCCTTGGGAACGTTCCCTGAAGCCCATCTGCGCAAACAGACGGGGGCCAGGTCTGCGCCTCAGGAATGAAGGGATAAAAGGGACCATCGGGGCTTTTTCCACCAAAGGCGAAAGCATTTTATAGAACGGGCTGCGAGTTTTTGTTTCAGGAAATTTCATCATGTCTCCAAGAAAGGGAGGGGAAGAGGGGAAGAGAGAGAGAGAGCAAGGAAAGAGAGAGAGACAGAAGGAGAAAGGGGGAGAGAGGGAGAGAGAGAGAAAGTTAATTGGCCTCAGATTTTCTCACTCCCTTTTCATGTTGGTAATGCGAGGCGGCCCAGGTCAGACTCAGGTCAGCGACGTTTGGGCTCTTTAGTGCCCCTCTGTGAATACCTCATTTCTGTAATAGTTTTTCCTTTAAAAACAGCTCTGCCTTCTTTGGCAGATGGTGACATTCCATTAGCATATGGAATATTTTTCAAAACACATCCGAAAGCATGTCTCTTACGGAGGAGACTGGCAAAGCAAACGAATGTCTGAAAAGTATGTTGGGAGCAACTCAACATTTAGCAGAAGGCCCAACTCCCACCCTCACCCCGGTGCCTCCCCATGTCTCTCCTGGATTGTTACCGTAACCAGAAAGAGATGAGAGGATTTTCCCCGAGGCTTAGTCTGCTGGCTTTGCTGGGACCATCACGGCACACAGAGGGTAGCCAGAGAGAGCCCGGACTCAGGTGATAAAGAGTACAATGCTTGGCCTGGACAGGATGGTGTCAATGCTGTGCAGATGTGTGGCATTGTGGTTGTGGCGATGCTTTGTGCATTGAGCACCTACTGTGTGCTAGATGATGTGTGCAACACACACCGTTGTCTTTCCTGCTGAAATCCATCTGCCACACAGTGGGCAGGGCGATCACTTGAACACATAAGTCAGGTCATGCCACTGCCCTGTCCAACACCTGCTATTGTGCTCAGAATTAAGTTCAAGGTCCTTGTTATGGTCTGCAGCGACTTCACCTATGCCTAGCATTTTGTGTCATGCTTCCCTCTGCCACTATCTGAGCTTTCCTTCCATTCTTTGTTTCTGCCTCAGGGCCTTTGCGTGAGCTCTTCCCACTGCCTCCTATGCTTTTCCCTCAGCTATTTGCATGGCTGCATCCTCAGCATTCAGCTCTCAGCTCACATACTGGCTTCCCAGAGGAAATTTCTGATTTCCATTTACTTAATCTAAACCAATTATCCATGTTGCTCTTTATTGTGTCCTGTGTTCTATTTGCTCTGTAGTACTTGCCACTATAACTATTTACTTGTATTTATTCAAAGTAGATTTAATGAAGGCCTACTATGTGCTGGGTATGAGCTAGAAAGTGACAGAACAGACGACTGTCCCTGCCTCCAGGAAGCCTCCATTAAGACACAGAAAGGCAGGTGATAAACAAATGACATGTCGTCTGACTTCCTGTACCAGAAATATAACCTCCCTAAGTGCCAGGACCTTGTTTTTCTTGTTCAGAAGCCATTTGGGGGTGTGGTAATCACAGAGCTCAAGGAATTGTAGTTAAATGAAGACCTGAATCCACATCTTATAAACAATGGCTCCAAGGCATAGATGAGCAGTGGCTTTCAGTGTCTGTGTATCCAGTATCCAGCAACAGTGGCTTTCAGTATCACTCCACTAGTAAAAGAGCAAGAATCTGAACACTGTTTTTTCTGGCCCTGAAGGTGGTGATCCATGATGTCTGTCCAGCCCCAACACCTTGCTGGGTGCCTTACTCACTGCTTCCCTCTCTGCAGCCCAGTATCAGGGTCTTCCCCCTCTCCCCACATCCAAGCCAGCTGGTCCCTGGACTGTTCTCCCAGCATCCTGTTCTCAGCAGGGATACTAGTTCTTGGCAACACTTTGGACAATATCCTTCAGCTCTCTGAGCTCCTGTTTCCTCATCAAAATGAGAACTGAGCCGCAGTAGCCCTTAAAATTATGTTATCCTACCTTCTAATCAATCAATCTGTAAATTGTGTTCACTAAGAGGCTGAAAAATAATTTTGATTTCTGCATCCCCAGCTGAATAGTAATGTCTAGAGTACTGTCTGCTGCTAACTCCTCTCAGACTCATATTTCAGCCTGCTCACCCTATTGATTTAGGGCTAGAAGCCCAGTTTAAGCTGACTTTTGCGAAGGTGGGCATTTATTGTTTCACATCACACATATGAGCCAGGAAAGGACAGGCTTCAGGCACAGCTGGATCTGTGAGCTTAAAAAATGTCATCAGCTCTTGGGGCTCAGTCTCTCTGCCTCAAAGCCTTGTTCTCCTCTTTCTGATCTCAGTGTCAGGTAGACTCTCTTCCCATATGGTAGCCTGGTGTTTGCCAGCAGCCCAAAGAACACATCCTATCCTCTGAGTAGCTCTGGTAGAGCAAAATCTCTCTTCCCAGCAGGCCTAAAGAGTCTTGAAATTATTAATAAATCTCCTTAGTGCAGATTGGATCACATGCCCATCCTTAAAACTCATCACTGTGGTCAGGGGTTTGGAATTCATCCCACACAAACCACATGGACTGAGAATGGAAGGGAGGCAGATCCCCAAAAAAGTACTGAGGTCCAAAACAAAGGAGGAATGCAGGCTGAGCAGATAAAACCCAGTGACCCCTGCTGCTGTCACCAGGCTTGCTTTTTCCACATAGGCAATGATTACTTTTGCACCTTTTTAAAGAGTTAGTTCAAATGTCACCTCCTCCCTGATCAGGAGTTAAATCCCCTAGCCCTGAACTCCTCTTGATCCCTTATCATTTTCTCTTAATATTTTAGCTTTTAATGTGCATGTTAGAAGATCTATGGGCGGAAAAAGTAAAAGAGTCTGCCTTTGCGCATCACAGGGGTTTGGCTTCAAACCTCATCTAAGCTCCTCATTGGCCAGGTGACTGAGGTAAGGGTACTTCTTCCTAATCTGTCCTTCCTCCTGGACCTGCTTTGAGCATTACATGAGATGAGGTAGCCTAGCCTGGGTTCCTGGAGGACTTTTGATTTCTTCTACACCAGGATCCATGTTTTGATCCTCTCTCTGTCCACTCCCCCACCCCCACCCCATGACCATAGGTACTAATAGCAACAGATGTGTTGAATAAACAAACTCTTGGACCCCAGAACTGCCAGGGTACAGTGAAGTCTCCCTTTTCATGCCTTGCAGATTCTAAAGTGAGTGCATCAGGTGAAAAACCATAGACAGGGTCCACAACTCTTGAAAAACCCTTAAAATGTGGAGTGTGTACTGATGACCCAATCCAGTCATTCTTACGCCCATATGGAGTTTGAGAACCACCGAGCTGGCCAAGGGCAAAACCAGAAACGTCTACATGCAAGACACTTGGTCATTCAACTGCTCTTAAAAAATAATTATAGGGACACAAGGGAAGGTGATGGAGAAAAAGGAAACAAGAAAATGGTCAGTTCTAAATTTTAAATCACCAGCAAGATTTACTCCATCCTGGCTTAATATGCAGCCTTACTTCCAGCTTTAAAAAGTGGCAAAAGGCTTGTTATGGGAAGAACAAATGTTATCACAGATGTAAATAAACGGAGGAGAGGGGAGGGGGGGCTCAGTGAACACGGCGGAATTTGAACCCACATCCTGCTCCATGTTCTGACACACACACACACACACACACACACACACACACATATCCTGGTGCGGAAGGGGTCTGGGTCTTCAGGCAGTTTAAAATTCCTGGGCGGAGTTTTCCATTCCAGCCTCTTGATAGGTCACCGATCAGCCAATGGATGGGCTGCTCTTGAGTCAGGCTCTTTTGCCCAATCAGTGGTGACCTCTCATTCAAGCATGGCCCAAAGCTATTTTCCTCCCTCCAGGGCCTCCTGACCCGGTGATCGCACTTAGAAGGCTGATGCCACCTCTCACAAATCCGGGTGCCTACTCCCCCAGGCGGGGTCTGCTCCCCCAGCCGCTCTCTGGCTTGTTGATAAGCTTTGACAAAGTCAATAAAACTGATAGGTAAGATTGTATGCTCTCGACATTACTTGGCGGCCTTTAAGATTCAAGGGCCAAATGCCATTGGTTCCCCATCGCTCCTCGCCCAGTAAGCTCACAAGAGGGCTTCCGTTCCCAGAGCTGCGTCGTACGGTCTGCCGCAGTTTCTCCGCGTCCTGCTCCTCACTCCACGGTCTCTACCGGAGTCTGACTTATATCTGAATCCCGGTATTTAGCACAATGCCAGCTGCTCTGCCCTCTGGATACATTTTTGGAGTAGGGAATGCTCAAATGAAATTAGGACAAGAAGTGCTGAGAAGTGTAAGGCAGAGTTCCCTGGCCATAGTGCCTTGGTCTATTTCCACCATAATCTGTTCTCCCTAGAACAGCTTTTACCTTTCATTAATACCTTACACTTCTTTTCTCTGTAGTTCCCTTGCTATGTTTCTCAATGTGTGTCCTGTGAGACAATAGTTCTAGGGATTAGTAATTAAATGTTATAAGTGAAAAAGGATTATGTGACCAAGAGAGTTTGTAAAACACAGAGTTAAACAGGTTTATTTACTGCGGAACTTATCAGAGTCTTTAATGTGCAGATGCATGTTGTTATCATCCACAGAGGTGACGGAGGCTTTCGTGTTTCCCGCACTATTGGACTTTGGAATCTCTTTTTTCCTCCCCTGTGACTAGTACCTCACAGGACTAGTGTTCTAAGAAGCAACACACGGAGAAATGCTGCTCTAGACAAAAGGGAAGTACTGTCTTTCCCCTTTATTGGGTATGTGGGACTTATCTACTTTGCTTATTTATCTGATTCATTATTTAGGGATGTGGGAGGACACGCACGTGTTACTGGATGACTTTCCATCTTTAGAGAGGTTGCTTGCTCTTCCTGTTGGTCCACTAGTTACAGCCTGTAGTTGCTATGGTGATCGGAGGGAGGCTACGGACCCAGGAGGATCATGCATATCCATGTATAAGTT
>CAUYPK010114499.1:0-42088 GCA_963574355.1 Loris lydekkerianus
GAAAGAGAAAAAGTCTCCATCTTTCTTTAAGGCTGCATAATAATGAATGAACTTCCTAAGGCCACTGGGGAAGAAGCTCTTCAAGAAGCAAATGATGTCAGAGACTGTATGGTTCAATACCAATTAATTTAAAATGATAGTCTACTTAATGTGTTGTCATTAATGTTGTATTTCAGAAGTGGAAAATATTTATAAACCTATACATTTACTCCTAACTCTCTTGTCCTTCCAGAAGATCTCAACTTTGAATTTTCTTGCCATAAATATTCTCAAAAACTTAACCCTCCTCCCCATGTTGGTGAGGGAACCGCAGCAGCTGTAAGAAGCCACCTATTGAACTTGTTCTTCACACATAGAAGACCATGTAACGAAACCCCTTGAAAGAAAGCCTGATAGATTTGTGAAGTTTCACAGGGGAAGGGGTCTTGCAACAAATTGAGCTTTCATTTCCCTCAGTTATTTGAAGGCTTCAAAAATCTAAATCTAAGGGCATCATTCTGAAGCTTGCCACATATAAGTTAGTACAGAAGATAGAGGGGGATGAGACATTAAACCCTAAAAACATAAAACAAGCTCATTCAAAGATGAGCTTTAAATAAATAAGGCAAGTATTTGAGTACTTAAGTACTTGAGCTTAAATTCAAATAAAGATTTTTTTTTTTTAAAGAGTTACGTTCTTCACTATCTGAAGTTAATAAAGTGGCAGTGACCATCTCCACTTTATTCTTATTTTGGCATATGTGGTTTTATATTTTCTCTACCTAAATGTATTTGACTCTTCTTTAAAAAATGTGTTAAAATGTACATAAAATTGACCATTTTAACCATCTTAAAAGTATAGTTCAGTGTCATTAAATACATTCACCCTGTTGTTGGATCATCATCACTATCAATTTCCAACACTTTTTTTTTTTAACAAAGAGAAATTTTATTTAGGAAGAACAAAGAGAAAGTTGAGAGCACGCCCAAAGAGATTTGGAAGTGGGTCCCTCTCAGGAAGGAGCAGAGGTGAGGGAGACCACAATTTCCAACACTTTTTCATCATCCTGAGCAAAAACTCTGTCCCTACTAATTTTTTAATGCCCTGAAAATGTTGTCCCAGCCATTTTTCTTTCCAGCGATGGCCACAAAATAGACTGAACTCTGGGGTATAGACCAAAGTGCCTGAAAGTCAAGCACATGATTAAGTGATACTCGTGGTACTCCCAAAAAATTTTCCTAAGAAGAAAATTGTTTTTTAAAAAGCAATCTCATCTCTCCATGTCTACTGTTGTAAAATAAGAGCTATATTCTAATGGTAAAATATTTTTTAAGAAAAATTTAGCAAATATGTATGTGGATTTTCCTCCATGTGCCAGGAGCTCCATATGGCAGTGAACAAAACAGAGAAAAACACCTGCCCTCACACAGCTTGCATTCTAGTAAGTGACACAGTAACTTCAGATAGAAGGGAATACTCTAAGGAAAAAAGTCAGGACATTAAGACTTGTGTTTTATCTCTATATACACCCTCAACAGTTTCTAACACACAGCATGCATTTAATCCTTACTCGTGCAGATGGGCTCATACAGTGTCTACGGAGTCATGACTCTGTGCTACACATCTTACTGATTGCTTCGAGGGTCAGGTTCAGACTTGGAACTTCACCTCCAGGAACTTGTAGATGATCATAGGAAACCTGATATGTATACCGTTTCCACTCTAGAGGTCGCAATTAGATAACTTACCTAATTTTTTCTTGGGCCTAAACCCACTTTTTACTTACTTTTTCTTTTCTATTACTCTGATTCCCCAGGCCCATTCCAAAATCTTGGCTTGGCATGGTCTGTACAATTTACTTGAGCATGTTCAGAATGTTCAGAAGTAGCAAGAACGTTATAAGCCTGGAATGCCCGCTAAAATTTCTTCCTTTCCTCTGCGTTTAAAGTTCCCTCCTTCAAAATAACAATTAATCCACAGGATAGCTTAGATGTCTGTCAATTAGATAATGTCAGTTCTTAACATTGTAATTTGCATTTAAAAGAGAAAAGATTTAACAGAGCATTATTAAGAAGAAAAATGCAGTATAAGAGATCTTCCCATGAATATAGGTTATCCTAGATAGTAATATTGCTCAATGTGCAAATTTAGTAATTGGATAACCTCAAATTTGGAAACTAATGATCATGTTCTACTTGTTGCAGTGCTTCTGATCTATGACTATCAAATAGCAGGTATCCTGTAAAACTTGGTTGTATAAACTGATATCCGGTCTCTCAGATTCCTGAACCAAGTGCCATTTTCTGAAGGAAAAAATAAAGTTGCTTATAACTATGATGGTTTTCTTAAAAGGTATATATCTATAGCATGTTGAAATAACACAGCTATTTTAACCCATTGACAGTCCCAGGCTGGAGCTTCTGCTTCATCCCCTTGTCTGTCAGGAATTATAAAGTTCTGTCTGTTCTAGGTGAGGATAGCAGAGCACAAGAGAGATTAAATGGCTTCCCCTGAATAAACACCAGATAAGGTCATATAATTAGAAAGCCCAACTTCTTTTTTTTGAGACAGAGTCTCACTGTGTCACCCTTGGTAGAGTGCTGTGGCGTCACAGCTGACAGCAACTTCAAACTCTTGGGCGTAAGCGATTCTCTTGCCTTGGCCTCCAAAGTAGCTGAGACTACAGGCGCCCGCCACAATGCCCGGCTACTTTTTTGTTGTTGTTGTCATTGTCTAGTAGGCCCAGGCTGGGTTCAAACCCTCCCGCCCCAGTGTATGTGGCCGGTTCCTAACCACTGACCTACGGGCATCGAGCCAAAGAGCCAACTTCTACCTTCCCAATATTAGCCAAGTGTCATGCTAAACCAAGTCACCATTTACGTCAGTCAAGCTTTGTCACCAAAAAACACTGGAACAAACTGACACAAGCTGTGGGCCACTAGCCTGCTGTGAAACTGACAGTAAGGCTCAAGCCCTCAACAGCTTACTTTCCCAGAGAAATAATACACTTTCTTCAATGCAATCAAGCGTGATGAATTTTATTTTTCAATTTACACACTGCTAAATAAGACAGTGATAATTACATTGCAGAGGGGGGGATACGTTGAGGAAAATTTATATAACTGAACAGAATCAGAATCTCCTTTAAACATGGTCATAATCATCCTATTCTCATTTATTGCTCTGGGAGGCTTCCACCAAGAGGAGACAGTGTGTGTGTTCCCAGAAAGGAGGCCCCAGGACAAGGCTTGCGTGGAGGCATCTCAGTGAGACAGTGCAAGGAAGGAAAGCAGATGGCACAATAGTTCTGAGCAACTTTGTGAAGTGCCCCCCATAACTGTCCCTCCGGGGATGAAAGGAAGAGGCTCTAACCCTGCTGCTCTGTCCTGCATTGGTCAAGGGTGGTCTACAAGAGCCGCCCCTGTGCTTCTGGCTCACACATGTGGGAGTGCAGTTAGATCCCAGGTGTTCATGCAGAGACATCAGAGTCTGCGGCGACAGGCTGAGGCCACCTGCTGCCAGGTGGAAGGACCATAGCCTGGGTAAATTCTGTGTGACACTAGTCACTAGGGCAGGAGCTGGAGAAAAAGGTGTGTCCAAGCAGACTTGAAAGGTGCACAAGATGGGTCTGCAGTATCACCCACTGCATACTTTGACTTCCAGTACTCAAGGTTCCTCATCACTATTTTCCACTGACTTTTTAAATTTTTATTTGTAATTGACTAATAATAGCAGTATATGTTGTTGATTGGGCACCTGTAGCTTGGTGGTTAGGGTGCCAGCCACATGCCCCAGTGCTGGTGGGATCAAACCCGGCCCAGCCCTGCTAAACGAAAAAACATAGCCAGGCATTGTGGTGAGTGCCTGTAGTCTCAGCTACTAGGAAGACTGAGGCAAGAGAATCACTTGAGCTCACAGTTTGAGGTTGCTATGAGCTGTGATTTCATAGCACTCTACTGAGGGTAACTAAGTGTATCAATTTAAAAAGCAGTATATGCTTATTGGATGCAATGTGATGTTATGATATAGTTATACATTGCACAAGTGTTAAAACAAGGTAATTAACATATATGTCACCTCACATGTTAATTTTTTTTGGTCACAGGAACATTTGAAATTTAATCTTTTAGTAGTTTTGAAATATTCACTGTGATATTTTTAACATAAGATACACCCCTTATATTCTTTATACTAGGTTGTTTTGTGGATGATCTCACTCAAGATACCTGTAAATAACATGCCCTGCTCTGCTGATCAACCACCTAGAGATGTTCGTCCCTAATGCCACCCCCATTCCCAGGCAGTGTGCTGTGCACTGCAGGGTGGTGCAGAGAAAGTCACACTTCACAGCCAGTGGCCGCTGAGCCACTCTTTTCAATGCCCAATGTGCTTTGTCTTTTCCTGTTTACATTGGCCATGGAGCACATGATGCCGGGTTGGTGAGATCAAAAGCTGTGAAGGAGAAGCTGAAGACAGTCCCTCCTGGCTGCCAGCCCTGCACACACTCTTGCTCGTGGAAGGCAGTCTATGGCATCTAGGACTGTGCTGTAGCTCAAGTCACTACATAAGAAATTAGGAAAGCTTTGGAGGAAGCCAGGTTCAGTAAGCTAATGGAGCTTCCTTAGAACACTGAGGCAGAAGGAAGTCTCCCCGGAGTTATGCGTAGTGCCTGGGATGCAGCAGGCTCTTTACTACCTTCCCCTCACATTTCTGGGCACCCTGTTTGAACAGGTATTGTACAAGGAGCTACAAGGAATACAAAAACCAGCAAGCCATAGCCACATCCTTACGATGCTGCCATGGACTGCTATGGTTTAAGCTTCCTCCCTATGCAGGTAAACTAATGAAAGCCGTGGCCCCATCTCCCCCCAAATATACATGAACCTAAACACAAAATTAAGCTCATCATTTCAGCAACTGTTCTCTTCCCTAAAGTCCAATTATGGACCATTCTTAAAAATGCAGGAAGAACTTGTCCATCAATAACTGTGGGAAATGCATTGTGTCACAGACAGTCTAATAGAGATGTGAACGGGGACAGTAATCGCATCTGAGAACATCAGAGTGGGCTTCCTGGAGGACACGGCGTGTGTGGCCACCTTGAGAGGTGGTGACTGAAGGCCGTGCCTGACTCTGGGAACAGTCTGAGTAAAGACTCACAGAAGAAAGCTCAGTGAACCGCAGCAGGTCCACTGTGGCTGGGGAACAGGACTCACAGAAGAAGCCTGAGAGCAGTGAGAATGTAGACTCAGGGCCCAACATGGGTTTTCATGGTTAGCATATTGGGTTTTACTCAATACCCAGTGGAGAATGGCACGACCAGAGCGGAGCCTTGTAGCATTTCATAGGGCAGATACAAAAGGACAGAAACTAGAAATGAGTGGGAAGCTTGCCTCTCAGTAAAAAGCAGTAAAAACCTAAATTAGGGCACTAGAATGTAGAGTAGAAGACTACATTAAAGAAATCAAGAAAAAGTTATTCAGTGAAGTCTAGAAGTCCCAAGTAAAATCACCACCCACAAGGGAGATAAGGTGTAACAGCCTCTTGCAAAAAAATAAGAAAAAAAAAAAAAAAGAGCCTCTTGCTTCTAAAGTTATTAAATATATTCTGAACAAAGTTAAACACTGACAATGAGACATTAGTTATCGCTCAGATCTTTCTTTCCATTTACCTTCTCTTATTATTTTTACAATCTTGGAAAATAATAGGCTTAACACATGCTTATTCAATTGAATTTAGTTAAATTTAATTTACGGGATCACAGCTATCAAGCCAACAATTATTATACCTCATTTTGAATAATGATGCGGGTCTCCAAACACAATTTAAAGAACATCGAATCCTTTTTTCCTGGTAGGCAATAGATGTATTGCCAGGGCCTCTGAAGACTGCCAGGGTATTCAATTTGATTTTACACCAAAAAAATGTGTTGTAGACCTATTCTTGAAGCCTCATTACAACATCTTAACCAGAAAATAAAAGTAAAAGTAAAATGCTATCTTTGAAGGATATGATGCTTCTTTCCAAAGATCCTTACCAAAAAGAAAACCACCTTGGTAATAAAACATAGCAGGAAGCAAGGGAGAGGTTGAGATTGGAAGCTTCAAAAAAATGGGTGAGCCACTCAGGTGTCGCTGTGTTCACATTTTATAAAGGTTAACGCTCACTAATGGAAAACAAATCCGAATATTTCACTTTTTTAAATATTTTCCTTGTGATCCCAGGGTTTGGTTAATATGAGTGATGCTAATATCTTTAATGTAATCACATCAAAATACATTTGTTGACCTGGCATTTAATCGAGTTCTTCCTGCCTAACGGATTTGTAAACACTATTTTATCATGATAAGAGACTTGAATAAGGGCATAGATATTAATTTAAGAAAATCTTAACAACTGTCCAATAGGCACGTGGCTTTCTTGACCACAATGTTCCCAGGATTCTTATGATTTCTTTAAAATAAATTGCTCTGAATCAAAATGAGCATCTCTTGTCAAAAACATCCTTTAAGGCACACTCCGTAGCAGTGGTTCTCAAACTTCATTGTCCATCAAAGTCACCTAAGGACCTGCTAAAACCTGGGGATGCCCTGGACAGCACACCCAAGACAGGGAATCAGACATCATAATTTGAGAGCCGCCCATGACTCTAAAGAGCAACCTTTGTTTTCACCACCACATTGTTGGTTCTAGATGGGGATCTGAATTAGCTCACATAGAAGTCACTAAGCCTGCAACTTTATAAGATGCAAATTCTTAATAAAATATAAAAATAAATAAAAATAAAAAGAGAGAGGTTTGCTCATTGAAAAATTAGAACAGTGTTACATAAGGGACAATAGACAAGATTGCTTAGTTACGGACCCTGCTTTTCTGTAAGGCCCAATATGAACTCCTCTGACCCTATCAGCTCAGTACGTCTGAACACCCCGTCTTCATCCATTGCTCTGTGCCACTCAGCTCTGCATCCTCTCCTTCCCGGAGTGTTCTCCCCTCCTCATCTCCATCTGTATACTTCCTGCTGTATTTTAGGAATCAACTTGAGCCTAACTCCCTCCTCAAAACCTTTCCAAAGTCTCCACCCTATAGCAACATGCCTGTGATTTAAACTCCAGAGCACTTTTATAATCTGCACCATGGATGTGAACTTGTGAAGCAGAAGTATCTTGTGCTGATCTTCAGTTAGGTCATCTGAGTGTGTCTTTTCCCCATTGGAATCACAATCTCTTTTATGGAAATCACTAGCATCAACCATAATGCTTTGTAGATCCTTAAACATTACTGTTTGGATTTAATTTCCTTTGAAACAATTATGGAATCTAGCTTCTTGCACCGTTTCCCAGCTCTGTATGTGTAAGCATATGGCCATCTTTCTCCATATGTTACACCCGTGTGTGAGTGATGAATGGATGGTAAGGAGTAACACACTGCAGTATTCTTTTTTTCTCATGAGCTGAGGTTCACTGAATCTCAGGGTAGGTACTTGACCTGAAATTGAACTAAACTAGTCATCACTTTGATCCAGTCTCTCATGGATTTTCCATAAATGAGTAAAACAAACCTGAAGTTATAGAATAAACTTTGTATGAAGGGACAAGTAGCTTCCTAACTGACAGAATAGAGCAAATAACTGAAAGAATTATTTGTAAGGTGAAAAGTTTTATAATTATACCTGAATATGACAGTACATTTTAATTCCTCTTCACATTTCTCTCAAAAGTAAGAATGATCTCTAAAATGTACATAGTGCTTTATATTTTACTGTTTTCCCATGTAAATTTTCATTGTTCCTCAGGACACCTACACAATAAGGTGAATATTACTATTCATACTGTAGAAATGAAGGAACTTTACTACCTGTCAGCCCATTTTTTCCTCTATAAGAGAAAAAGATATATTTATTCACAAACAGCAGATCATTACATTGTATGCCTTGAATATGTTGGTTATCATAGTTTGTGTCAATTACATTTTTTTTTCATTGAAAAGAAAAATGTATTATTGTTGTGTGCCCAATGCACTTACTTGCCTAATATCTCTGTCTCCACCATATATAAGTTCTGTGTAGATTCCTCTCCTGTCTGTACACTCTAATTCTAGAACTCAGCAAAGTGCTGTCCTACCAGTAGGGCTGGGGAAGAAGGCAGGTAGCAGTTTAGGGTAATGAGTCTGATAAGGAGTCATTCCTGACACTCACAAGGGACCCCATTCCTCTCCCCTCCTCCTCACACCCCACCCCTGTGATGCCTGACCCATTTGAGAAACTCCATACAAGCATTTCTACCTAAAGTCTACTTTAAGAATGAAATCCCAAATGAAGTTTCTGAGAGTTGTCACAGCAAAAAGACAATCCTTTTATGTGAGTTTGTCTTTGAGTTCTAAGAACATCAGAACTTGGTTGGATAGCTAAAAGAATGAATCTCCATAATTAACTTTTCTACAAGCCAGCAAACATATTTTAAGAATCTGCTATGTGAAGGACAATTTGGCACTTCCAACCCGGCATGTCAACCAATCAGAAATATTCCCTGAACTTAATTCTCCTGCCCTGAAGAGTGTGGCTATAATAGAAAATTTATGCTGGGAGTACTGCAGTGAAGGTCAGGGAATTTCAATCTAGGGGGGGGAGAAGTGGTTGAATTTTCAGGAGAAACAACATGCCTTTGTTGCAATGGAATTTGATGGCTAAGTCAATGACAGAATTCTTCCTGTGTTTACCTGCATGTTTCACAGAAGAGAAAACAAGTCATGGACAAAACCTCAACCCCAGTCACCCTCACTTTAAGTGTAGAAGGCGAGGTGGGTGCACACAGACACACACACACACACACAGTCCATGTGCTAGAGATATATGTATATTCCCAAAGGCATATCATATCAACAAATAATATTCAATTCCCAGCCCAACTGCAATTCCCTTTTCTCCTAATTAGGACAGCACATCAGAATGCAATAAGTGACCTCCTTATAGATGTAGACCTCAAATCTCTCTAAAAAATATGCATACACATAATTCTATAAATCATTCTGAAACTGCATATTAATTGATAGTAATCAGCTTCTTGCCACACACCTCACAACCTATTAAGACGTACCAGGCTTGATTTGTCTTTAGGCCAAAGGGCTGACAACAACTGACTTTAAGCCGTGTTTCTTGCACTTAAATATAAATGTAAACCACAAAGTGGAGTTTCTAATTCTCTAGGTCTGGGGTGGGGACTGAGATGCTGTCTCAAAAGCCTGTGCTTTGCTACTCCGAGTGGGATCCTGGGCCAGCAGTAGCAGTATCACCCGAACCCATTTTACAGCCTGGACCTCGTCTCTGAGGTCCAAGAAAGGCTGGCCCTGGACTAAGTCATGAAATAGACTGAATCCTAAAGTTGTCTTTTGATATTCCTGCCTTTCCTGTGCCCTCTGCCCATATATTACCCTACTTATATGATTCTATTATTTCCCATAAAGTATATGACATCAGTTATTTCCATCTAAGTAAAACTGGGTTTGTCATGTTGTCATTTTCCCCAGGAATATTTGGATTTAATTCATCTTTGACTATGAACTAAGGACTCCATCTTCTATTTAAAAAACATAAGACATCAGCAAACAGATAAGCGTCTCTGGAAATCAACAAATTCTTGTCTACCCATGTGCACTTCTTTGCACCACCACACCAACCCAGCACTTTCTACCTGGGACTGCCTGGATTTATGGAAAACTATTGAAGCTTAACTATTTCCATTTATTTGTGAAAAGAAACTCTTTGGTATTAATAATTAACACCTGAAATCAACACCATCACATTTGAGATTCTGTGAAATACTAAATGGTAGTTAAAGAATACATTTTGTTTATTGTTGATATGGCCAAATAACTAAGAAATTTCATTGCACAAACTATTGTCTTACCAAGTATATTAATATAAAATGTTTGCAGTTGTATGGACCAGGGAACCTCCCTTTCAGTCTTCTGTGCCTGGTAGCAGGTTCGCTGTGGTGGACAATTGAAGCTTGATAGCTATTTAGAGTAATAAAATATGCACAGTGCCATCTAGCGGTTGATAATTATAATTGCACAACCTAAAGGTCTTCCTATTTCTAAAATGACTTACTAGCACAACGGTAAGCAACACATTTATACAACCGTCAGATTTTTAAAACAGACTTCTTACTAATTTCTTTCCTGAATATCAACTCCACATTTCTCGTTTTTCCCAGTTAAATAAGTGAAAGTCTTATACTTGTTTCTCAGTAATAATAATTAATATATATTGACTACTTCTTATGCCCTAGGCTCTATGTGAAATGCTTTACATGAATTATCTTATTTGAGCCCCAAAATAACCACATAATGAAGGAGCCATAGTTGTCATCATTTTACAGATGAGGAACCTTAAACTTAAGGGAAGTGATTTGCCCAAAGCCACAGGGATAGCCAGTAACAGAACAAAGCTGCTGCCCAGATTCCTGTACCCTTCCCACTGTAACCGCACTTCCCAACGCGGTGACAATGAAATGAAGTGTCCAAAGAAGATTTAAGAACGGAGCCTTCCTCACTATGTTTCTAATTATCCAATATGGTAAAATCAATTTAAACTCCACTAACTTTTCACACACAATATATGATCAAAATTATGGGTTGATTAATTTGTTGAATTTGGGAGACTCAGCTAAAACTTAGTTTTTAGATTCATAGATCTTATAAATTAACAATAAATGATGTAGGATGGCTTTAGATCAGAGGGTGCTTAATTATTTTAACACAAATCTCTATCAATTATTGAGTACCTAGTGTGTGGTAGGCACTTGTAATGTATTTTCTCTTTTAACCTCTCTACAATTCTCTCTGGATGGCATGTCTCCTCATTAAAAAAAATGAATAAGAAAATTTATAGAAGTTAAATAACTTACTTGGTTTTACAGTAATTAGTGGAGCCAGGCATGAACCCCCCCCCCCCAATTTTTGTGACTGCAAAATTCTAAACCTTTTCACTATGCCACCTCTGGAATATAAGTAAACAATATGCTTGATTACAGTTTCTTCTGCACACTACCTCCCATGCAAACATCCTTGGCCTAAAACAATAGGCTCCAGCTACTTCCCACTGCACATCTGTCTATCTTCATTTCTTTCTTCCCTTAAAGGCAGAAATGGTGTTTTTAAGCTGCACTTCTGATCTTGTCACTCTCCTACTTAAAAGCCATGTCTTCATGCTCAGCGTGAAAAGCAAATCCTCATCGTGGCTACATTACTCCTCCAGCCTTATCTTGTATTCCTGCCTTATCATGACGACATCATAATCCCATTTATGCCTAGCACCCTGTGTGTCGCAGTATGTCATCATTTCTGACAATCTGCTTTTGTGTGAGTGTGTGGATCACATTTGTGTCCCCACCTGACTCTTAGATTCCTGAGGCAGGAACCACATCTGTGTTGGATGTTGCCACTGAGGCCCCTGCCCTACCCGTGTCTTGCACGTCATTATAAAAACCAGCTTTCTTTAAATTGCTTTTAATTATCTATTCTCCCAGTTAACCAGAATTTGTATTTTATTTTTCCTTACTTTAATACTTGGAATGTGTGGGGACACAGACAGGGGGCATCTTTATCTTAATAACGTTCATATGATTTCTAGATATGAACAATTATTATTTCCCATGTGACAGGCCCTATTCCAAGTGCTTTACAGGCCTGCCTCATTTGACTCTCATAGGAATCATCTGAGGGTAGTTGCTATTTCCACTCCTATCTGTTTGAGGTGAAGACTCAGTAAGGTTAAGTAACTTGGCCAACTGTGTACATAGGATTCAAACCAATGCCTTATGATTCTTCAGAGCTGTGCCCTGTTGCTTCTTTAGAAATCAAATGCATCCTTAGAAAACCCTGTCTCACTGTTTAGTCATTTCTCCATGATTCACTCATTTAGTCAAAAGATATTTATTAAGCTTCTGTGATTTGTATGGTGGTGGATGCGACAGACACAGTCTCTTCTGGGTCTCATACAACGCAGAGCGGGAAGGGGGAAACAACCAACTGGTTCACACAAGAGTGCCATGGCAGATGGTGACGGGGAAGAACAGGAGGAGCACAGCCCCTGGAGGTGGGGCCAGGGACATATCCTTGAGAAAGGGGTGTTAACAGCAAGGTTTGATGGATGATCAGATGAAGAATGAGCAGAGGCCAGACCCCCAAAAGAAAGAAACTGTGCACCCCATGCCTGGATTTCACATTAATGGGAAGTTATAATATTAAAGAACTTGAAGCAGCATGCGAGTGGCACGTCAGCTTTACAGTTCAGAAAGAATTAGAGTGGGAAAAGAACAAAGGCGGAAAGAACTGACTCAGTCAACCAGTGAGGAATAATAGTGACAGCACTGGGTGGCAGAATCAGTGCAGGCAATGAGTGTCCATGAAAATGGCAGGATTAAAGTGGTATTTGGGAGACACAGAGTCCATGGGACTTGGTCACTGATAGCATGGGGCAATGAAATCTAGATTCCAGCTGGGTTAGGGGAGGGGGGTAGGGTGCCATTCACCAGGGAGGGGATCATAATCATACTTCAAGGGTCATCATGAAGAATGGAAACAACAGGTAGTAGATAACCTACCTGCAATGGTGTTCAGTAAGCCATTTGCTTGCTATTACATACTGCAGCCTTGTCTATGTTGTAGTCTGTATATTGCACCATCTATGTTTGCTTGTTTATGTCAACCCTGTTGACAGCTGGACACAGGTGAGGAGCCTAGACCAAACAGGGCAGATGGACACCTAAAGTAGTGTTTGCCTTCCATGCACTTTGGCCTGACGTGTTAACTCTGCTTTAATCGTAGTGCACCTGGTGGACATTTGGAATGTCATAGAAGCCTTGCGGGAGAACGCCCTCAACAACCTGGACCCAAACATAGAGCTCAACGTGGCCCGCTTGGAGGCTGTGCTCTCCACCATTTTTTACCAGCTCAACAAACGGATGCCCACCACTCACCAAATCCATGTGGAGCAGTCCATCAGCCTCCTCCTCAACTTCCTGCTTGCAGCCTTTGATCCGTAAGCTCTCTCTGAATGTCTGCTCCCCTCTGTGTGCGTGGTTTCCATGTCCTCTCCTACTTCTCAGTCTTTTCCCCAAATCATTTCCTAGAGTAACAGTCACATTTTTCTTCATCAGATGTTGATGTCACTGTAAAATCTCTGTGTGTTGAATATAAATTTTAAATGCTCTGTAAAAGACTGGAGAGTAAGATAGTGCCAGAGGAATTGGAAGACAATTGAATTTTATGTGCTGACCTTTATTTAACTCATCCCATCCTTCCTAGAAGCTATGGATGCTCCAGTGTGCTGCCTGTGGAGCAATTTAATGAAGTGTGAAGTGGGAGAATGTTTTTAACTTGCTTCTTTGCAAATTATTTAAGACAGTGTTTCTGAGATGTCCTAACAAGGCCCTAGAGCAAATAGGAAAGAAATCGAAGAGGGTTTCTGGACCAGCTTAGTCAAAGTAACCATGACTTGTGTTAAATAGACTGGTGAATAGTGCACCACCATAGAACAATGAGATGCTGTTCACGGCCACAGTGGAAACTCAGCTTCTTCGTTTATAATTTCCCCTCATAGAATCAGAAAATTTCAGAGGTGGCTGAGATCTGAAAACGTCACCCAATCTCTCATTTTACAGATGAAGGAACTGAAACACAAAGAGATTGTCTCCTGTGCAGTGTCTTCCACAGCTTATTAGGGGTCAAGTGGGAATTTAAGTATTCAGCTAAGAATACTTAAGTCTTTTCCAAGGTGTGTGTGGCAGACTCATAAAATGTAAAATCTCTCCTAAATTACATTATCAGCATTAAATCTCAAAAGGGCTTTTGCCAATACCCTCTAGTCTGGACAGAGAATCACCCTCTCTAATTTCACTACTTGTTTTGAATATTAAAAAGGAAAATTACTAACCTGACCTTTCAGGAATCATATTTTAAGATTCTCAGAGGATTTCGCTTAGTCTAGTGACCTGGCCAGGGCCTGGGAGTATTTGCCCCGACAGTGGAGATGTTCCAGTCAAGCTAATGTTATTGTGCAACTCACAAAAGTCACCAGCTGTCACTTTGCAACCTGGAGTGTCAACGGTATTATTCCCGTTCATTTTTATGAGTGGGCATTGTCTCCATGATGTTTATATTTTGATAAATTTTCAAGTTGAAATAAACAGTTTTAAAATGGACAGTCCAAGATTGGTAAACTCCTTGCTTTGACTGTGAGACTTCAGAAATAGGGGCACAGCTCTGGCCCAGTTGCCATGGTAACTGGGCAGCTGGGCACGTGAGGGGGGCTGTTTCCACATGACAGCCAGCAGCATGGACTCAGGCTGTGGAGTTTCTGCAATGGCATTTCCATCCTGGCCCCTTCACAAGCTTCCGGACTTGACAATAAAGACGTCAGCTGCCTTGTCTGTTAGCAGTACAACAATGGGAAATGTGATTTCCACTAAATCCTAGAATATGGCTAGAGGGTTCACAAGGAATCAAAGCTAAAGAAGAATTTACACCCACTCCATAAATACACAAATGGGACCAGATTAGCAATAAGGAAGAGGGTGTTTTCCGAAATATATGGGACTCTCACTAACAGAGTTAGATTTTTCATTTTTGTTTATAAATATTGGGTGTCTAAATTTAGATTGTGTCTAAATATAGAGAAATAAATGTTCTTTAAATAGCTACTGATAATGTAGCGGGGACATGAAGTTCATGTGCAACTTAAATTAGTTTACTATTTAACAAGTAGTAAATTAGTTTACTACTTAAATTAGTTTACTAATTAATAGTAAATTAGTTTCCTGTTTAAATTACACTTGAAATTTATACCCATCCTGTATAGCTGAGTCATTTCAGGACCAGTGAATGCTATGTTTGAGGACTATAAACCATTCACATAGAAGTTCAGAAGAAATGTTTATGTAGTGCCTGTTCTTGTTACATTTAGGAAGGCCCCTTATGTCTAGTTTCAATAATTTTACTGTAGTGGATTTATAAACACATCCACAAAGAAATCCCAGTCTTCAGCTGTGCTTTCTCTCCTCTGCCATAGCAGATAAGCATAGGCAGGCCTACTCACACTCGAATTTTCCATCTGATGGCATGGCATTTTGGATATGTAAGCCGTCAGGAAGTACAACTAACTGGAAATGTAAGAATAAAATGAATGTTCTACTCTATTTCTTATTATAGTAAACTCCCATTTATTCAAATGAGATCCAGTATGGAAAACTGATGTCACTTCCTGCCACCTGTCCCATGACAGAGCCCAAGTGTTGAAGAGTAGCTTCTGTATTTTGGCAGACGTGAACGAGTCTGGTACTGGTAAAACAAAGATGTGCTGTTGCTATTATAGAATCATTAAAACATTGAGGGGATTTTCTCCCACTTGCTGTATTTTAAATGGACAAATTCATAAAAAGGGAACAATTCAAAATAAAAATTAGAGATGTCATAAGAACTTAGACTCTAAAGAGGTAAATATTAAAAAGAAGAGAGAAGATACCCAATGATCTTGAGGTGAAAAAAGAACAGAAGAGACAGTACAGAAATTTGAACTCATGAAGTATGAGAAATTGCATTCAAAGGAACTTGGTCATTTTTCTAGGGGGACTTAAAATGCATACAGTTGGACTCTGCCGAGAAAATAGTAATCTGAAATGAAGATGAAAGCTCAGTTTACTCAGGTGTATACCTGGGAATCAGACTCACCTTCCCACAACCACAATTCTCCCAAAAGACTAATAGCACTGCCTTTCATCAAAATAAATAAATAAATAAATAAATATATATGTATATATGGATTTCAATTCTCATACAAGGATGCTTATTATAGACCGTGATCAGTTTGTTGGTTGCAAAGGTTTCTCTGCTCTTTGGCCAAGTTATCCTCTTAGAAGATAAGGTACATTGCTACCTACGCAGGATGATTTGTAGAATATTAGGAGGTAGCAATGGCCTGTGCCCATGCTGGCTATTCTGTCATTGAAGAAATAGTCCTTTAAATCTAGAAGACTTTTGTTCTTTCTGACTTTCCTTCTAAAAATGGCTGTATTCCAGGGAGGAGGGAATCCATCACCCAGTGACTGATTACCAACCAACTTCTTAGCAGATCTTTCCGTGGTCAGAGCTACTTTTTCTAGGGTGTCTAGGGAAGTGGATGGATGCACCTGGGAAGGGTGGGAAAAGTGTACTTCTGTTGCTTGCACCTTACTTCCAAGCAACTTTCTTCTTTACTTAATCTCATTTCAATTCGGTAATAGTAGGACAGTTCTTCATAAAATAAATTATGTGACAGTGGCCCAGTTTTAGTATCACTTTCATATAATATTCACCCATTCAGGAGTCATAGTGGAAAAACAATAAGTATTAAAAGGAAGATCAATTTGCATGTCGTCAAGGGTCCCAGGCTATAGTCTTAATGCCAGTTTTGTAATGACACAAGATATAGCTCTAATTATACGATAATCGTAATAATAGCTAAGATGTACTGAGCTTTACCATATGCCAGCAGTCTTATGATTTGGCTTCGTGTTGTTATCATTCTGCACGTTGAGGAGATGAGACAGCTGTGACAACAGAAGGCTAAATAATTTGTAGGTCATACACCTTCATACTAGATAAAGTGAGTTGGAAAAAATTGTTTTGTTCCAGGAACAGAATCAGTTTCAGTTCAGCTCTATTTATGCTTTCTATTACAGTTTCTTAAATGAGAATTAATGTACTTATTATCCTCCCAGACTTATCCTGCCGATTGTAAGTTATTATTATGCACACATTTCTAATCTTTCCAGTTTATAGTATTTAGAAATATTTGAAAAAGTGTATATGAAGGGAATATTAATACTTGGACGTAACAAGTTTTACATCGTAGCATTGGAATCCATTCTGTGACAGCTGGCAAAACCAACGAGCCCGTCGTCTTATGTAGAGGAGACACAGTCCTCGTGTTCTCCTCTCTACTTGAAGAATCACACCTGCTGAGCCATGTGAACAACCGTTCCCACTGTCAAGGGCCCTGACACTGTGCACTGCACCACAGAACTATTTCAAATGCACAGATACAAAATGATATTGGAACTCTGCCAAAACCCTTCTCCTTCTGCATTTTAAAAATGAGTCTGATGTTTAATGCAAAGTGTGCGATCCAGGACACAGTCATTTCTCTGTGCACCGACAAAATGCATTGTTCGTGTTTGAGACCCTGTGTATCTGGAAAGGAAAGAAAGAAAACCTACCTAAAACCAAACGTTCTTCTCTTTTCTTCTGTTATCTATATGGCCAAAGCCAAGCACTCAGAACAATGTTTACTTGGCTTGGTGACTTTTTTCTTAGTACATCTTAAATTCAAGATGCCCATAGAACATTCTCTTTTAGTAACCAAAATGTTGTTCTTGTGAAAAACACTCCATACATGCTGGTAAAATGCAAGCACTTTGTAGAGAATGTTCACAATTGTAGACAAATTGTATATCCTTAATGTCACTCATCTCTCTGACTTTCACTTTGGACAAGTGGAAGTTGGAATTGCAACGGATAACACCCCAGCAACAGCCCTTTTCTCCTGGAGAAACCCCCGGCAACTCATCTGGCCCAGGGATATACATTTTTTTCCCGCATGTTTTGCTAACTTTGGGGGAGCCCAAAGAGATACTGGATCTGAAAAAGGGCTGTCCTTTCTGTCCACTATCCTCAAAACAATAATGATTCTGTATGTGATCATTTCTAAATTCAAGGTTTCACATAACTTCACAATCTAATAGTAAGAGCCATAAAATCAATCATTATAATTTTACTCACTTTATGTTTCCCAGTACAAAGCTTACATAGTAAATCAGAAAGTTTCTTTTCACTTGTGTATTCATTTAATTTAAATAATGTATGTTAAGAGCTTGCTGTGTGCTAAGTGCTATGATAGCCCAGAGAAAAATGATAAGAGGAAATGAGATGAGCTTTCCTTTGTAAAAATGTGTGTATTAAAATTAACTTTCTCTGCCTCTTTATCTCCAACACATTATGAACAAATGGAAGGTAAGAGCCACATCTTACTCATCTATATGTCCCCAACCTCTAAGACAATGCCAGTAAGAATTTATTGAGCAACTAAGTGATATACATGAGCAAAATAATTTTCAGATAAAAATTATAACCGAGGCATGTTATAGAAGCAAGGAGAAGGGAGTGATTCAGTTAATTAAGCCATCAAAAATGTGTGAGAAAGAACAATGTGAGTGCCATGCCTCTGCTTACTGAAAATGTTCACCAAATGTTTTTGTAAAATATGTTGGTGAAAAAAGGGCCTCAGATTTTGTACTCTTCATAGAGAAAATGATTTCTCCTGCCTGTTCAAGAAGACATCAGAATTCAAATACCACTTCTGAAGACTTGCAGTCTACCATGGGATTTCGTAACCTCAAACAGGAAAATCTCTTGGCAACTTGGTGCTATTTTGAGTTGAGCCTAACATCCCAGAGCAATTGATGTCTTATTTGTTGTCTTTCCTTCTCATCATAAGCAAATTTTCTCTTCGCTGCAACTTTTCACAACCAATAGTTATCTTCTTAGTTGAAAGGAATTAGTTTATCTGTATATAAAGTTACAGAAAACACAGCCCAAACTAAACCAGTTACTCACTTTTTATTATGACAAGTCAAGCTCTGAGGTAATAATTAATGTACATGTTTTTAAAATAGTCACTCAACCAATCACCATAGATGTTAATATTTTAGCTAAAGGTTTAGTGCTTTCCTCTTTCTATTTTCAATCATCCATCCCTTACAAATTCTAAGAGTGAGAAAAAGTATAAAAGGAAATAAGAGATTTAAAGAAACCTTAATTTATGAAGCCAATTCAGTTCACACCTATACTTTACATATGTTAACCTCTGTCTCTTAATTCCCTTGTTAGCTGTTAATTAAATACCAGTATACAATTTAATTGAGTATCTGGGAATGTCAAGCTAAAACAAGAAAGTCAAGTTTGTATAGGCAAAAGCTCCAGGAAAATTGGCTTAGAAACTAATACAGAGGATGACAAAAAATGTATACACATTTTAGGACAGGAAAACATTGTATTAAATGTGTAATAGTCAAGTCACATTTGACTTACGCAATTACCAAAGGTGCTCAATGTGACTTGTATTCATCTTTTATTATTGGCATAGTGAGTATTATAATATTCATACAGTTGTTTACTTTCTTAAAATATGTACTGTATTTTTGACATCCTCTGCCAAAATACAAGAGTGGAACACATGAGTAAGGCATGCATTAAGCCTTGCATTCCCTCTGTACATTACAATAAGTAAAATTTTATCACAATATTTTTAAAATGAAATTATTCTTTTAATTTAAAAAGACACTCTCCTAGTAAATTTTTAAGTTTTTACTGTGTCTGTTATATTACTAAAGAATCAATTGCACTAGCAGCTTTAATTCTCAAAGAAAAGCTGGGAAGTGGTCACGTAATTGATTACAGACTCCTAAGGCCCATCCTACCCCTGAAAGTCTGTGGTTCCAAATGCCCAATGTGATGCATCAGTCTCTCAAACACCGCTGGCTCCGTTATGTCTTTTTGAGGTAGCAATCAGAACTGCACACCCAATTCAAGGTGGGCTGCCATAGCTTTTGTAAAAGCAAGGAAAGACTGACTTGTTCTATTCTTCTCCTGCTGTGGCTCCATTCCCAGTCTGTTTGGCCCACGGCATTAGGGGCAGTTTGTGGTTTTAGTCCTCAGCACTCACAGCAAGCCTGCTTCCTGAGCCATGGCTGACAGCCAACATTCCACAGGTGCAGTTTTGATACCTTATCCCTAGAGCAGCCGTTCTCAACCTGTGGGTCGCGACCCCTTTGTAACAGTGAAAATACATCCTGCATATCAGATATTTACATTATAGTTCATAACAGTAGCAAAATTACAGTTATGAAGTAACGACGAAAATAATTTTATGGTTGGGGGTCACCACAACATGAGAAACTGTATTAAAGGGTTGCGGCATTAGGAGGCGCTAGGAAGGTTGAGAACCACTGCCCTAGAGGCCTCGCCTTGGACTAACTCACCTTGGAACAATGTGCTCCTTTTTTGTTGATTTGCATAAGACTCCTGGGAGCTTCCTGTCATCCACACCAATGAGCTTCCACTTCCCAGACACTTAACAGATTTCACTGACTGTTCTACATCAAACAGATCCCAACTGATGATAATTCCTGAAGAACACGTCTCTTACATTGCTCCATTTGGGGTGTACCAACTTCTCCCTACTCCCTGCTTCCTGAGTGCCTCCATTCTCTATTGTAGAGTTAGTCATCCCCGCTTACTCCTTAAATTCCTGAAACTCCAGTGCCTGTGCAAGCCTGGTCTGAACTCACCCAGTCTTGGTGTGCTTACCATGACCTGAATCCCTGCGTACCCCCCAGCCCCAAATCCATCTTCATGACAAGGGTCATATTTGCCGTCTGGCATAGCAGCTTGCATAACAACAGATTCCAGTGGACTAATTTCACCCTTGAGTTCCTCTAAAACTCTCACTCATTCGGCCTCTTGGTGATTTATTTAGATACATTGTGTCAATTTGGCAGAGTAGCTCTGGTACAACCACTGCTGGATTTAATCTCATCAATCTTCCATTTCCAGGGACAGTGCAGGCCTGGTGATCTCCCCACGATCTTCTTCATTAAAAGCGAAGGTCTAAAAATCCACCTGTGAGCTGTCATGATTTCATCCTTTGGAGAACGCTCCGTTCCAAAGTCAGCTGTGGTCAATTCTCTCTTTCCTCAGAGTTAAATTGTTCTCTCTGACTCATTGTATTACTCTTGAAGCCTCATAATGTTCCTCAGTTTCTTTGCATCTTAATGAATGCATTATTGCTATATTATTCCTCATATTCCTTGTGGGCTTTTCTGTTCTCATTACTTGAACCACATTACAGTTTGGGAAAAGAAGCCAGTTACTTCCTAAAGTCAAGTGTTTGTTACTTGTACTTATCTCTGCCCTGGAGAATGCAGGGTGCAGGAATAATTTTGAATAAAGTGGTTTTTACAAAATCTCTGAATGCATGTTACAGCTACCTGCCATAAAAATAGTGACAACATACACAGTGGCCATTAAAAATTCTGAGGGTACCTGTTACAAGGATTAACACCCATTCCTTCCTATAAGAAACTTATTGATCACTACTTCTGTGCGAGACAAAGCGCTGGGCACTAGGAACTCAACTAATTCCAAAGATGTCATCTCTGCCCAAATTCAGTCACATTGCATACATCTAAATAACTCAAGGTCACTCAGTGTGACTGGCGACAAATAATAGATAAAAGTGAAGGGCAGAGGGATTGGTTGGGACGAGCGTGCTGGAGAAAAGCTGTTTTCAGAGCAAAGTGAATGAGGACATGGAGCAGCATCTTGACAAATGAGGGGGGCTGGTGGGCAGATCATGGGGAAGGCCAAGGGCCAGGGGCATGGAACAGCGTGACTGGGGTGTGAGGTGGCAGATGAGACCAGAGGAGATTGCTGCACAGGCCGTGGGAAAAAGTTAGAACCTGGTCTTGTGGGCAAGAGAAGGTAAGGAAGTTTTAAACAAAGATAAGGTCAAATTTGCACATATTTGTGCAAAGCAGAGTGTGCAGGCAGAGAGACTATTTTAGAGCTTACTGCAATACTAAAGCAAGAGCTGACTAAAGCAACAAGAGTGGGAATGGAAAGATGAGAATTAATTCAACATACAGTTAAGAAGTATGTTGGAGTCCCTCAAACATCTGTTCAAAGCAATAGTGAATTTATATCCAGGCTCATACCTATAATCCTACCATTCTGGGAGGCCAAGGCAGGTGGATTGTTTGAGGTCAGGAATTTGAGACCAGCCTGAGCAAGAGGAAGACCCTGTCTCTACTAAAAATAGAAAAACTACAGGTGGCATGTGCCTGTAGTCCCAGCTACTCAGGAGGCTGAGACAATCACTTGAGCCCAGGAGTTTGAGGTTGCTGTGAGCTATGAGGCCAGAGCACTCTAGCCTGGGGCAATAGAGTGAGACTTTTATCTTTAAAAAAAAAAAAAAGATATGAATTTAGGAAGAGGAAGAAATCCAGGGTGACTCTTGTTTCAGGATTCATTTTTGCATAACTAGGTTCATGGAGGTTCCAACAACCAGAAGAGGAAGGAAGGTTCCAACAACCAGAAGTGGAAGGAAGACTAGATTAGCATTAGGGTTAACCTGAGGCTTACGGAAGAGCTCTATAAAGATAGTAAGTCCTATTTTGAACACACTTGGTTTGGCATGAGGTATCCAAGTGGAGATTTCCAATAAATGATTGCATAAGTCTGGTGCTCAGGCTTAGAAATATAAATGGGAGAGTCACGAGCATAAGGCTCAGTCAGTTTTGCAATCTGGCTAGCTATATTTCAGGGATTACGCTAAGAATGACAGCAACAAAGATAAGTAACAAATGGCTCCTCTCTGAAATCCCGTAAGGAACACAACCACAGATATTTATTATCTTCTCCTTCTAAAATATATCAGGTATATGAATTTTATTCATATAAATGATTTATTCTATATACCAAAACCTTGTCAGTATAGATTTTATTTACCTTTCAGCCACATTATTGTTCTAAGTAACTCTTTTCCTAATTATTAAGTGTGGCAACTATTAAATAAATAAATGAATAATAAGATGTGCTTCCTGATTCTGGGTATATAAGAATAAATAGTTTATTCCAGCAGGGAAATAACTTGCTGAAACATTATACTTCTTACAGTATGCCCTTTATATCACGTTTTGTGAGGGACAGGTTTGTTATACTTCCTGAATCAATTAAGATCTGGCGGCACATGTGTCATTTGGGGAGCAAGAGCACTATTCAGACAGAGCTCCTACTTCCCTCCTCTAAAATGCCAGCTCTGTGCTGCTCCTCAGTGGGTGCAATGTTAGGTGTCTGTGGCACAGCTCCTGGGTGCAGAACCCAACCACAAGAGGAACTGTACCTAACAAATGTAAACGTTGTACCATGGTTGCTTGTACCCTCACATTAACCTGAAATTCAAAAAATAAAATAAAATAATTGAGCTTAAAAAATAAATAAATAAATCCTCATAGTACCCCACCAAAAAAATTTAAAAAGTAAAATACCAGCTCTTCTTGAAAAGTAAATTTATCACAGTTAGCTTGTGGGTAGGAAATAATGGTTGAAAAAATACATGTGATGAAAAAGTCCCCATTGTTACCCTAACCTCAAATTGAGGAATTTTCTTTTTAAAAAAATGGTGTTTCTGAAGCCTTGTTTAAGGAAAGTGGAATTATTATGCACAAAATCAGTTTATGAAACCCAAAGTGAAAGTATGTTCTGCTGTTGACATCCAGGTTAACTAGTGGATGTTCTCACGGCTATTAGCCCATGTTTTGAGCAAAGGACAAACACAAAGAATAAACTGGAAGATGCTGGTGTCTCTTGAGAAAAGTTAGTATAGAACGAACAATTTTTCCAAAATGTGCTTGAAATTGTATTCCCAACCTTTTCTAAAATGGATGTGTTCACATGTATGCAGCTACGTGCCCCCTGATTTCTACAGAACAGAAAATAATGTCAAACCTTGTTACTGGAAATGCTCCAAATAACATCATGTTTGTTTCTTTTTTCTATTCTCTTTAAACAGGGAAGGCCATGGAAAAATTTCAGTATTTGCTGTCAAAATGGCTCTAGCCACCTTGTGTGGAGGGAAGATCATGGACAAGTTAAGATGTAAGTGATTGTTCCTTGTGCCTCCTCAGTACCACATTTGCTCCTCCCTGGGCCTCCCTGCCCATTCGCGTCTTCCCTCATTTTGTTTGAAATACAGTCTTCACTGATCTTTGGATTTTGTCATAAAGATGTTTTCATGTTGAATAATGAAACGGACGCTTCCCTTTTCTTAAATCTGCTGAGGATCGCCAGCTAAACTCAGCCTCAGACATTCCTTGTCTTGCAGCCAGCTCAAGGGCCATACGGGGCAACCTTCCCCCTTAGATATTCCAAAACCAAACCTCGTGGCCCATTTCCTCATTCTTCTCAGCCAGTGCCATCCAAATCCCTGGAATCCAAACTTTCCACAGCAGACATTGCCAGGGCATAGGATAGGAATTACATAGCGATGATATCGAGAGAATTAACTGACTGCCAGTAACAACCCCACAGCTGAAGGACTTTGAGTATGACCTTCATATACATGTTGTCTCTAAATATGATAGAACTTTTTAATCACCAACACAGTGGGGGGTGGTTTGTTTGTTTTAGGTAAAAAAGCTGAGGCTCAGAGAGTTAAATTCAATCACACAGCTAAGATGACACTAGGATTTGAATCTTGAAGCTTTTTTCCTGCACTAGTAGCTCTTAGATTTTTATAAGCATCAGAATCACCTGGAGGGCTTTTTGAAACATAAATTTTGGGGTCTCACCCCTAGAATTCCTGACCTTAGACTTGGATGGAAGAAGGATGTTTATCTTTGATTAGTTTAAGATATTGTTGAGCAGTGTAATCTGGCTTATTGTACCCTCAATGAATCCCCAACAATAAAAAATAAATAAATAAATAAATAAAAATTAAAAAAAGAAAAATGTAAAACTCTCTCTCTTCCCCTAAATACTGAGTGTGGGTTCTAATGCGGTATCAGGGAGGGCATCCTCGAGGGAACTGGGAGTTCCAGAGCATTCGCCCAGCTATATGGTTAATGGGCTGAGTTAGCCTGTAGACGTTTATTTCACATCTGTCACCCTCAGCTTTCCTCTGAATCCTAAATTTGGGGATTTTGCTAGTTAGCCGTAGAAATGGTTGCTTCCCCAGCTGCAACAGCCATGACTCACAGGCATCACACTCACCTGCTCTCTGTCAGCTTCTGAGCAAGATTTCTTGCTTCTTGATCCACTGAGAGGAAAGAGATGAAGGGAGATACAGAAAAAAAACCTTTATTCCTTTGAAATTTCCCCCAGACTTACTCCAGGGAAGAGTTATTTTGTTGGACCAAAGCCTCAGATAACAGGCAGCTTCCTTCACGTCCAGAAACTTCTTTCCATGGAAGAACCCTGTGCAGCCAGGATTCACAGAAGCCCAATCAGACCTTGGAAGGGTCAGTGTAGTTCTTTTTCATTAGCCTGAAAGATATGGAAAGTAAAAAACTATCTACCTCAATGTTTGATTAAAAGATAATAGGTAAATTAGATGATGCTGGAACCAATGGCATTTAAAACAAAAAAACAGCTTCACAGGAGTTCAAGACCAGTGCAACACAACGAGAACCTTTCTCTACAAAAAAATAAAATAAAAATTAGTAGGGCTTGCTGGCATGTGTCTGTAGTCCCAGCTACTCTGGAGGCTGAGGCAGGAGGATCACTTGAATCTAGAGGTTTGAGGCTATAGTGCAGTGTTTTTTAACCTCTCTTAGCTCTCAACGCACTTGAACCTAGTTAAACTTCCACAGCACACTTAAATGATGTTGATAAGAGTAAACAAAAAAAAGAATATACTCACTGTGCTTTGAACGTCTTCTGCAAATAAATTAATGGGCTCAGCGCCTGTAGCTCAGTAGCTAGAGCACCAGCCACATACACCAGAGATAGTGGGTTCAAACCCATCCCGGACCTGCCAAACAATGACAACTGCAACAAAAAGTAGCCCAGCATTGTGGCAGATGCCTGTAGTCCCAGCTACTTGGGAGGCTGAGGCCAGAGAATTGCTAAAGCCCAAGAGTTTGAGGTTTGAGGTTGATGTGAGCTGTGACACTACAGCACTCTACTGAGGGTGACATACTGAGACTCTGTCTCAAAAAAAAGAAAGAAAGAAAAGAAAATAGTTTAATGAATGATCTTTGAATATTTTCTCAGCACTCCTGAAGTCCTCTCAGGGCACCCTAGGGTGCTCCAGCACACTGGTAGAAAATCACTGCTGTAGTGCACTGATTTTACCACTGCCCTCTGGCCTGGCCAATAAAGCAAGACTCTACCTCTAAAAAAATTTAAAAAATAAAAAATAAGAATTACCATCAGAGCAATCCAGAAGGCATTTCCTTCAGGGTTATGCTGGGAAGAGAACGTTTAGCAAAATTAACCAAAGGAAGGAAATCCTGAGGGCTTTTTTGCCTTGTGAGCTCATGTCACAGCAGGCCATTTATGGTGAGGACATTAAATCTTGAGGAACATTTCCAAATATTTATTCAGTATATTAATGGGATCCTAGATAAAAGCGTCTCATATTAGAACAAGTTTGATGACAACGGAGAAAGCCATTTTTCTGCACTTCAGTGCTCCTCTGCGCCTGTAAGGTGCCAAGTTAACTCTGAGCCCTCCAGGGCCCAGGGGGCTGCATCTTTCCACCCAGCTGTCCTCAGGGGCAGACTTCATCCTCCTTCTGTGGGTGACATGGATGCTGTAGTCTACTCCAGAGGCCCCCTAGCCCTCGAATCCTGTTGTCCAGGGTGGCATCACAACCCAATATCTAAACCAGTTGCTGGTAAAAGGAAAGGGACGACAGCAATGACCACAGAGCCACTTTCTCCACCTGGGCAAGGAGAAGCCATGTCTTTCCCATGGCTCAAGAACAAATTTGGGACCAATATGGATAAAGGAAGGAAATGGCTATCCAGTAGGGAACTAGCAGTGTCAGCACAGTCGCATAGCTTGAGGTAGAACTAAGAGTTTTGGAGCAGATCTTTGCCAGCTATCAGAACCTTCACGGTTCTCTGGCAGGTCCAGGAGTTCAAAGCACACGATGTAACGGCCGCAGCGCTTTTCACTCACCCATCCCCGCACCCTGCAAAAGACGCATTCAGTGAGAAAAGATGTGTGCTCTCCAGTGGCCAAAGTCGGTCCTCTCAGCGCAGTGAAACTGCAAAAATGCATGAGTCTCCTGGGCAGTGAACTACGGCTTTCGTCTGCAAAACCTGAATGTCAACAATGTCACACATTCTGTAGAAAAGTATCTCCCATCTCCCCTTCAAAAGCCATAATAAACCTGAATTCCAGTCTCTGGTTCTCTGACTAGGAGTCACTCTTCGCATAGTTAATTCCAGGTGGATAGTTTTAGTGGTTTCCTGGTAACTTGGTTGAAAGCAATTTAAAACAAAAAAAAACAATTTAGCTAAAAAGTTTGTTTGGAAGAATGTCTCCAGGATGTTAGTTAGTCAAAAATGAATATCCGGGCCAGGTCCCTGTAGTCCCAGTTACTTGGAGGCAGGAGGATGGCTTGAGCCCAGGAGTTTAAGCCCAGGAGTTTAAGTGAGCTGTGATGACATCACCGCACTCATCCCTGGGCAACAGAGTTTAAGTGAGCTGTGATGACATCACTGCATTCATCCCTGGGCAACAGAGCAAGACCTTGTCTCAAAAAAAGAAAAAAGAAAAAAGAAAAAAAAATATATATATATATGTGTGTGTGTGTGTGTGTGTGTGTGTGTGTATCTGTATGTGCATATATACAAAGTAGACATAAAGTTCGCCTGCAATTTAAAATAGTTTAACATAGTAAGTTGCACATGAACTTTAAGTCCACCTTGTGTGTGGACAAACATATATATGCACACACACACATCAGTATTTTTAATTTCAGTGGTAATTATTGACTGAATGAGCAAATATGGGAAAATCTACCCACACAACCCACCCACATACAGCAGTGGCTGCCCCTCGGTGAGTGGAAATGTGTGTGTTTTATAGTCTCCTTTTGCTGCCTTGCATTTTAATGATAAAGCAGGCAAGGCCAAAATTTTCTGCACTGCTTTTGTAATTAGAAGACTTGAGATGAAGGGAAATGGAATTCTGCAGGGTTTGAGGGTTTTGTTTTGCTCTTTTTTAAATTTTTCAAACTCACTTTAAGCCATTATGCCAATTGTGCTTGTTTGGCAATTTTTTTATTTTGAGCACAGGGAGGAAGGAGATTTGGTTTGTTCCAACTAGTCCTTATTGTTAGAGCCAGTTACTCTTATTGAGCAAGAGTAACTGGCTGAAAATAAATCGGAAATTTTAAAAAACAAAATAAAAGAAAGGAGGCAGCAACAGAAAATTTAAAGCTGGTTTTTTTTAAATGCTTTAAAATGCATTAAGGGGAGCAACGTCCCCATATTGTACCACAATTTCCAGTCATCAGGGCTGCCATCAACGTTCAAGGTGTTCATCATGTGACTCCAGAGAGCAGCGTGGACACAGCCTGGGATGGGCAGGGTGCCTTCAGCAGTGTGGACCGTCGCAACCTAAAGATAAACTGACCTGATACACTGCTGTTCTGTCAGATTGCTCTTGGCCTGATTACAAAGTCTTGTTTTAATGGCTTGGGACACTTATTTATACTTCTGCCTTGGGGCTTCTGGATAATCATAAGGATTTTTAAAAATTCTAAATTCCATGCTCTGAGGCTGGGATGTCATGTGTATTCTAATGCTTTAGGAGGACTTGTTTTGTTTTGTTTAAAAGACTAGCATTATGGCAAACACCATGTATTTATTGATTTTTCTATTATAGAACTGGTTGTTCTGCCCCCAAACCTACCCCCAGGGTAATGTTTCTAAGGCATTGGCCTGCTTTAAATTTTTCAGTATCTCCCTGTATGTTTCTGGACACTATCTAAACTCCTCAGTAGAATTCGACTCTACAAGAACTAAATTGTGTCATTTGTGGCAACATGGGTGAATCTGGAGGATGTTATGTTAAGTGAGACAAGTCAGGCACAGAAAAATAAATACTACATGTTCTCATTCATACGTGGGAGCTAGTCAAACCGAACCCATAAAAGGAGTAGAATTGTGACTATTAGAGGCCTGGCAGGGCAGGAGGAGGAGAGGCTAGTTAGAGGGTGGTTAACAGATAGGAAAGCACAGCGAGAGAGAAGGAATAAGTTCTGGTGTTCGCCTATGGTGCATCTTACAAGGGTACATGGGAAACTTACTAAATGTAGAATATAAATGTCTTAACACAATAACTAAGAAAATGCCAGGAAGGCTATGTTAACCAGTGTGATGAAAATATGTCAAATGGTCTATAAAACCAGTGTATGGTGCCACATGATTGCATTAATGTACGCAGCTATGATTTAATAGTAATAATTTTTTAAAAAGTTCTGGTGTTTGATAGCTCTGCAGGGTGACGATGGTTAACAATTTATCGTGTATTGTCAAAAAGCTACAATTAAGGATTTTGAACATTCCCAACACAAAGAAATGACACGTGTTTGAGGTGATGGGTGTGCTTATAACCCCGATATGATCATTACACATTGTATACATGTATTGAAGGATCATTCTGTATTCCACACCTATGCACAATTATTATGCTTCAACTAAAAATAAAAGGAAAAAATTATATAAAAGAAAGAGAATAAAAATAGGAAAAATAAATAAATGCCTTAATAGAGCTTTTAGAGTTCTTCATATCTCCGGCCTCCCTCCCACCATGCCTTTAGGGGCACCCAGGGCCCTGCCACAGAGGACTCCTTGGAGACCCTCGAGTGCGTGCCTTCACTCCCCTGCCTGTGCACATCCCAATCACATTTCTCAGAACCCACCCCCTTGCTCTGCCTGAGGAGTCTTTGTACTTGGCCCAGAAGTCCCCCTGTAGCAATTCTTTCCTCCTGCACTTCTCCTGGGGACCTGCTCTCTGGCTTCTGCTGCTTCCTATACACCCCCCCTGCTTCAGGGCTCACGCCACAATGTTCTCACATGGGGTGCCGGTGATGCCTCATGTGAGCACCTCACTTTCACCCTCAATGGTCTAGGACTTCCCAGAGGCCCAGAATTACATCCTGCTTTTTCTGCACATTTATCACGTAGCCTGGTTTCACACATGTAGTGTGTGCTAAGTTAATGTTAGTTGGATAAATTGATGAATGTAGATCCTTCTAAAGTATCTGTGGCTTAGAATATGGTCTAGAACCTGATAGAACAATCTCATTGGGAAGGCAAAGCCTAAGCATATGAAGTAGAAGACAGAATAATGCAATATGGAATGAATAGTAGAAAACATTGCTGCACCGTGTTCTACATGCCAAGCCCTATTGTGAGAAGTTTATTCTGTTAACTAATTCTACCCTTGAAATAACCTTCTATTGTACCTAATAATATATACACATATATTATAGGCATATTACTTATGTGCGTATGTGTCGGTGTGGGTATATACAGAGGGCTCAGAGCTCAGGTACAGCCCATATCATTTTGATAGCTTCCTTAAGAGTCCCTTTGTTTTTGAGGTAAAAGCTATATTAATTAGTTGGATGTAAACATTCCAAATTGTATAAAAAATCAACACATTTACCCCACAAATGCATAAATGTATTCATGATCTACGTGTATATGACTTAATAAAAGGAATAAAAACAAAACAAAAGTCCTGAGTGGCTTTTAACAGCCTCTTCCTTTAATCCCAGCAGTATAGCCTTAGTTTGGCTGCTGCTTAACAGATCTTCATCAACACAAATGATTTTAATATTAGTTTCAGGTTTGAGAAGGGTCCCTCTTGGTTCTCCTTCTGGCTGTTGCTCTGAGATTTGTCTAAATTCTTTCAATAAGAGATTTGAAAAGCCTAGGCTACTCTCCAAAATGTGCCCTGACCTAGAAAGCCAGAGCCCAGAAGGTAATTATGCTGCCCCTGTTATCACCAAGCAACCCGCCCCAGAACAAGATGGCAGCTCTCACAAGAAAGTCAATTGACTCTTCCTGGGTTTCTTTTCCTCCCTTTCAGGTGAAATTCTTGAGTTTCTATGTTTGGAATTACATAACGATTTTTTGCTATTGGCAACTTCTCTTTTGTTTGTCCAGTTACCATGGAACATAATACATAAAATTCAAGTAAACAATGGCGATGAATGAGAATATTAATTCTTTGCTCAAATAGAATTTCTATAGCCTCACGATTAATAAACGATTTGAAACATAGTAGAAACTCTTTTATAACTTGAGTACTTAATCAAAATAAGAGTCAATTCATACCATCAAAACATAATCCAAGAAAAACCCTGTGATCTGCTTAACATCTGACTTCAGTATGAAAACAATGTCCCAGATTACATTTTGACCTTGAAAATTAAACCCAAAATGAACGGAGGTAGATCATGGAACTCACAGAAGCTTATTCCACCTGCCGTGCTGGCCTAGTGACAATCTAGTTAGCCCAGTGAAAACCTATATCATGGCAAACCTTTCCATTCCAGTAGAGATTTCCACAGAGGAATTTCAAAGTACCGTGGGGAATTACACCATTAATAGTCATTAAGTGCACACAGTGGCAGAAACTGAAGAACAGAGGTTTAATGAAGTCATGGGTTCTTCAGAGAATTATCCCAGGAGCCTGGTTTTACCCCATTGATCACAAGGGCAGGCTTTCTCTTCACTACCTGAGTCAAAAGACCCTTCCTGTAAATCCAGGGTCTTCTACCCAGAACACTATGAAAGTTTTCTGCTTCTGTAGGCAATTAATCATGTGTTTTTCATGACACCTTTATCTCCATTGTGTCTTTCATTTTTCAAATCTCTTAAACCAAAATCCAAGGATTAGTGATAATATGGATGGGTCATTTGCTAGCTAGATGGATACACACACCCCACCTTTGTAGTAAAATTTTCATTGTGTTTCAAATAAGGTCAGCATATTTCTCCCATATACAAAAATGTATCCAATTGAGTTATATATAAGTTGATAATTGACCTGAAAACAAAAACGTGATGTCCTCTGTCTTACCAAAATACGTTAATTTTATCCAAATTACTTGTTAATGCTATATGCCAGAATCATCTCCAAAAAAACTGAGAAAACACCATACCAGAAATATTTCAGCATAAAAATTATATTTTTAATTATTCTTTCATTTAAAAATATATTTATTCTGCCACATTTTATTTCCAGCGGCTATGTTCAGCAGAAACAGTGGAGAATGTCCATGTGATGAATAAGTATCTTTCCCTTTTTTTCCCCATTAGATATTTTCTCAATGATTTCTGACTCCAGTGGGGTGATGGTTTATGGACGGTACGACCAGTTCCTTCGGGAAGTTCTCAAACTACCCACGGCAGTTTTTGAAGGTCCTTCATTTGGTTACACAGAACAATCAGCGAGGTCCTGTTTCTCCCAGCAGGTAGGGGGAAATACATTTAATGAAATCTTTCTCAGTGTTTGTTCTCCTTTAGGGGTCCTTCCAAGTCACAGATAACAGGCTGATTCTTCTGTATGGTAACAACCTGTCATGTATCCACCAGACTCTGACAAATGACTTCTGAGCGAGTGACTAAACTCAATCAATATAGCTGGATAGTAATATTAAATAATAACAGCGTGGTGGTCACTAACCACCAGGCAGGCTCTATGCTAAGTTCTTTACTTTCATTGTCAAATTTTATCCTTCCAACAGCCCTACACTCTCTTTATTATTGATACTGCACTATCACAAGGGCTGAATTATCCCAGTCAGCCTCACCTAAAACACATTTCATGCTTTACCACTGTTTAACAAAAGAAACCAGGAAAAAAAAATCCCAGCACATGGCTATCTGGGAAACCCTAAATATGGCAAACACAGCTGCCTCTGTCTTCCACAAGGCCCAGAGTGGTGTGTTTTAACTTGGAATGGCCCAAGTTAGCCCAAGAAAGATGCTGAGTTTGGGGGGTCTTTAGAACAACTGCATGCCCATCGTCCTGCATAGCACAGTCTATAGTTTGTAAAACCATAAATAAAAGCTTTGTTTATAGTTTTTCAAAATCTAACCTGACCAGACAGGTCTCTAAATGGATCCCTTAAATTAGAAATCAGTATATAGCAGCCCCTGGAAAACTGCTTTAACTGTTTCCAGCTAATAAATTTCATCAGTTTGTTCACTTGCCAATTTGGGAGGTCAAAACTGCATCGCACTTCCCTGTGAGCGATGAACTTTTGCACACTCATAAATGTATCCATACAACTAGTAAGAAAGGGTTGACTTGCTACACTACACGCTAACTCTGCTCCCCGTCACCTCCCCTAGAAAGGCATTCTGACCCTCCCCATGTTCCTGTGCCCAGGTTAGATGCTCCGTGCATTCTTCCTTATCTCTGGCCCAGCTAAAGCATGCCCCTCTGGTTCCCTCTGGAGCTGGTGACATCAGAATGTATCTATTCACCTACGCCTCCTTCTGGACTTCTTCACCCAGAGCTTCTCATTAATCATCAGGTCTTACTGCTCTTACTTTCTAAGTGTTTCTCAGATCATCTTTTCTCATCATCGTATATTACCCGGATTCCTGCAGACAATAGATGAGTCTCCCTACCTCTGCATTTATTTGTACATTTGTCTATTAGATACCCCATTGTAGTCCAGCTTCATTCAGAACCTCATTATAAAAAGATATTTTGGCAGGTGCAGTGGCTTACTGAAGCAGGAGTATCACTAGAAGCCAGGAGTTAGAGACAAGCCTGGACAATATAGCAAGATCCCATCTCTTAAAAAAAAAACAAAAAAGTTAGCTGGGCATGGTGGTGTGTACCCATAGTGCAAGCTACTTGGGAGGCTAAGATAGGAAGAATGCTTGAGGCTTGAGCCCAGGAGTTGGAGGGTTCAGTGAGCTCTCATCTCACCACTGCAGTGCAGCCTGGGTGGTAGAGATCTTGTCTCTAACAAAAAAAAAAAAAAAAAAAAGAAAGACGTTTTAAGAAGTCCTCAAAATGCAAAGTGTATATAGCACAACAGGACAAAAATGCACAAGAAAACAAGGGAGGCTTCCTCTTCCAAACCCATCCCCACAATTGCCACAGTGACGGCCGCCACCATGCCACTTCCGCTCAGCAGACTTCATTGCCTGCAGGAGAAAGCTCCCTCTCTTAAGTTACATTCTCTCTCCAGGCCATCTCCCCACCCCCACGAGCCCTCTTCCTCCTTTCAATCACACTGCCCATTACTTCTGTGCTTTTGCACGCTCTCTGCTTTGGGAGTCCTTTCTCCAAGATGTCAATTTCTCCAAGAAGTTTTCACAATAGACTTTAAGCCCCCATCTTAACCATCTTTGTGTCCTTAAAAAGTTGTAGCCATCCTCCTTAAAAGACACACAAGTGTTCACTATACTAAACTGCTTTAAAAATTATGAGTCTTTTCTTTTTACTAAAATTAACTTTTAAAACAGTGCCAATCATTTCAAAACACAAATCTATTTAACCTATTTTTTTCAATTTTACTGCTTTCCAGCTTTTTTCATAGCATTCTAAACGACATTAAAAAGTGGCTCCTTATGTTTTATAGTACTTTATGGTTCATAAATTTGGATTGTCTGATTCATGCCCTGCAGCAATCCAGTGAGCTAACAAGGAAAATATTCTTTTTTAACAATAAAAAGTTCAAAGCTAGTAAGTGCAGGAGGTTGAGTTTTTAACCTTGATCTTCTAACTCTCACCCCAATGTATTAATGTTGCTCTTATGTTTTTCTTTGCATTGTTGTTTTGCTTTTATTTTGTACATTTTATTTTGTACATTTGTAGTTCATATCTACAAATATGTAGAGGTCTGACCCCAGGGAATACAACCATGTTCTATTACTTCACTCAATCACAGAAACAAGGACAATTTTATTTATTTATGAATTCTTTGATTTTAGGTAGTATATTGCAAATCTTTGGCAAATGCACTAATGCCTCAGAATATGTCTTATTCATAATTAGCTAGAATAATAGGCCCATAATTTTTTAACTATAAGAAACCTACATATTCAAAAAGAATTGTATATGACATTGCCAGGCTGAAAATTCCTTTTATAATATTCTATAGATTGTTGGGTTGTATAATTGTTTTAATATCCTTAATGATGAGAAATCTGTACATGTTGAAATCATCAAAACCTTTTTGGAAACTTCCAGAAGTGATTTTTAGCCTATATGGCAAGTGGTCAAAATAGAAGTCCAAAAAGAGATAACACAAATAAAAATAATTAAGAACAGTTTTTATACTTCATAAACTTACTACACCAGCAGTTTGAATGATGAAATTCCAAAACTGTTTAAAATACATCATTCAAAAATTCAAGCCATCTCAAGTGATTGTTTTGAAAGACAATGTTCTCTTAGGTATATAAATTGTGCTGGCTTTTAAATATATGTTATCTCATTCCTTGTCCTTTATATAATATATGTTAATAGTAATAATGTTCATGTCAACCCCATGGAAAGTGTGTTATTTAGTATTATCAGAGAAGACAGAAATTGTAAATATTCGTTGACAATAAAAGATTAATTAAGGGGTACCAAAACACTTGTTCAGTAAATTACAAGGACTAGCAGGGATAGACCTTAAAAAGATACCACACCTCTTGAGGAATAACTTCTTACTTAAAAACATAAAAGTATTCCATTAACTTTGATATTCTAATTCAAAATTTCAAATAAAATAATGATTTTTACATATAAATATATAATTTTTGTTATTTATACTATTATAGTACATATATTAATTGGCATTATTTTTGTCATTTTGAAAGAAATGTAAAATATTATACTTATAAATTATACTTATATATGCAATAATCTTTCTCTACATCAAAAAAAAAAAAAACCACCCAGGATAATGAGACAGAGGCAGACTGAATTGAGAGGGAAGACGTATAAAGAAAAGAAAAAAGAGAATTTTTTCTTAAATTTAGATTGTTCTTTACTAACAGGATTCCCTTCTAATCTTGTATAACAAAACCATTCACATTAATCTCTAATCATTTAGTACTGAAGAAAGTTAAGGAAGCTTGAAATAGAAGTTGCTCTATAAATTCAGAAGACTGACTGATAGAGGAATTACCCAGTAAGCTATGACGTACCATTAAGTAAAATTCCATGGAGAATTTCAGTTCCTCATTTTTCCTCATAATTTTTATACTGTTCCTCTTATATAAAATTGGCACTCTCAGAACTGCTTTTCTCCTGAGGATAATGTTGACTCAGGTTTAATGCAGACAGTTCAGTCCCATGTATGCTCAGGTATAAAAAGCAATCAGTTCTGAACTAGTTCAGTAACATTTGAGAAGTTCTGTTTCTTTAGGTATTAAAGGTTAATCAAGTGCTTGTTTCTTCAATCTACATAGCAGGTAAATTAAGATTATTCTCTGTCCAAAATTTGCGTGTGTGTGTTTGTCTTGATGCAGAAAAAAGTCACGCTAAATGGTTTCTTGGACACGCTCATGTCGGACCCCCCGCCACAGTGCCTGGTCTGGCTGCCTCTTCTCCACAGACTGGCAAATGTAGAAAATGGTGAGTGCTTACTTACTACCGAGCAGATGACTACAGTGTCTAAAGTTATTGAAATTAAGCCCTCAGGACTACAGGTATTAAGATCATTGCTTTAGGGAGGTCTACATAGTGATGCTTAGTTTTGTTTAGAATAGAACGAGCCCCCTCCCTGGTCAGTTTGACTCTGGGGAAGCACTGAAAAATTAGGACTGCCGTTTCTAAAAACTTACGACAGCCTGCTGTGTTCCTCTCAATGACAAGTCAGATGTGACTCAAAGACTTAATACCATGGAAGAAAAACCTCAGTAAGGAATGTGACACCTTGTTGTGTTTGCTTTAATATCTGAATTTCCAATATTGGCATATACGATACTATTTCTTCCCAGGCACTCAGCCAGAATAGGTGGAGGAGATGGGGCAAAAAAATTAGGCAAGAACCCCCTGATATCTTTAGTCATGTGTTTCAAATTGTAATCTTTCAGTGATTGTACTTATATTAAAGACAAGAGCAAACAGAACTTTCAAAGCATGTTTAAAAAAAAAAAAATCAGGTATTTCTAGGATGAAAGTAACTACTGTTGGCCTATCCAAATTTAAATATGAAGTACAGTTCAGAATAAGATTTAAAGAAATTTAAACGTGGAAAAATTCAGTACCTCCATCTAATATTTAGGTGTTCCTATTCATTGTTTAATGTAACTGTGAAATTTCTCCAGACTTGAATAGAAAATAATTTATCCCATATTTCATATCTACTAGAATTTTAACTTCTATATATTTATTTAATATATACTACAGCTAAAGTTATCTTAATTTTAAATTCTTACTCAGAATTTGTTAGCATCTGCCCTGATTTATCTCACTTGATGAAAAGTTATGAATTTATCCTGTTTTATGGAGAAAATTTAAAAAATAAACTTACTAATTTCTTTGCAACTACTAACAATCATAGTTTCTTTTTAATGCACAAGCAAGAGCAAGTTGAGGTCCATACTATTATGCAAAATGAGTTCTTCATATTGCTGTTTACTATTCTAGAACTAGTCATTTTCCAATCATAAGGCTGTAATTTCATTCCCGCCCTCTCAGTATTTCCTGTCTCAAGAGATCAGTTTCTTAGGCACTGTCCCAGGGCAGTTGTCTCCAGAGTTGGGTCCCACCTTGGTCTTTCCAAAGAGCCAGAAAAGGAAGGTTATAAGGCTTCTTTAGAAGAAAATGCACCCAGAACTGGTTATGTCTTTGTTTTTACACTTTGCTTTTTACCTTCATTAATTCTTATTTGCATTATTTTTTTCTGGCTGGTTAGCCAGAGAATAACTTTACCAAGGCAAGAATTGTTGTTGCTCTTTTAGTATCTTTAGCTTATTACCATGTAGACAATTACCTGGATTTGATCACTCATTAGCTTCAAATCTCAAATATTTTTACTCTGCCTGATTTGTAATGCAAATCCTGCCTAAGAAAATTGTGTTTCTTGAACTATCTGCATTAGAATTGTTTTCAGATAATTCACCCATCTTTTGGGGCCCTATTCACCTGTCTCAGGAAAAAAAAAAAAAAAATCTCTTAAATGAAGACAATATCACTTATTAAATAAACCATTAACCACTCCATTTTTTAAAATCATCTCAAAACTTTTATTGAAAGCATTTGATACCAGGGGTGGTGGTTCACACCTGTAATCCTACCACTCTGGAAGTCCAAGGAGAGTGGATTGCTTGAGCTCAGGAATTCAAGACCAGCTTGAGCTAAACCTAGACCCCATCTCTAAAAAAAGAAAAAAAAAAAAAAATAGCTGGGCCTTGTGGCAGATACCTGTAGTCCCAGATACTGGAGCGGCTGAGGCAAGAGGATTGCTTGAACCCAAGAGTCTGAGGTTGCCACAAGCTATAATACTATGGCACTCTACTGAGGGCAACGAAGTGAGACTCTGTCTCAAAATAAATAAATAAATAAATAAATAAAAACATTTGATGAAATTAAACACATTTTCATGATTAAAAACTCAAAATGGTATGCATTCAAAAGTATGCATTTCCACATAATAAGGTCATGTAAACCAGCTCTCAGATACTCAACAGTGAAACAATTTCAGTGTCTCCTTTAGTGCCAGGAACAAGGCAAGGAAGCCCATTTCACCACTACTCCATTTTTTAACTCAACTCTCTCATCCAGTTTTTCTACTCTCCCACCATTTTTCTTTCTTTTTTTCACTTTTTGTTCTCTATTTCTCTAATATATTTTCTTGACCCACGGGACAGTCAACTGTATTCATTCTTATTCTGCTGAGTCTTCCAGTGAGCTGTGCTGGTCTCCTGGACACAAGAGCAGTTTGGGTTATTTAAATTCTTTTAGTGTAGGAGACGGGAGTAGAAAGAGCAAAGGGCATTATAGAGGTTTGTGTTATTAAAAGGACACGTCTTCACCATCTCATTTCATTTCTTTTACCCCACACACATGTTCAAAAAGCGTAGTAAGATTTCAGAAGCAAACTAAATGTTTCTTTGAGCCAAAGTCGACTATCGCTTGAAATTGTAGCACACAGCAGAAAAACGCAATCCCTGTTAGGCTGTACTGTATTTTTCTTTATTCTGGTTCATACTTTTGTTTCCTTTTCTTCATTTATTTCCCCCTTAGTCTTCCATCCGGTTGAGTGTTCCTACTGCCACAGTGAGAGCATGATGGGGTTTCGCTACCGATGCCAACAGTGTCACAATTACCAGCTCTGTCAGGACTGCTTCTGGAGGGGACATGCCGGTGGTTCCCATAGCAACCAGCACCAAATGAAAGAGTACACATCGTGGGTAAGGCGAGATCCATGCAGGACTTAGGGTTAGATGTACGAGTGTCACTCAGAATGAAAGGGAATGTCAAGGGTAGTAACGGAAGGAGCAGACGTGCCTTCTACCCACATCTAACGTTTAGTCTCCCTTCCGCCATCCCCACCTCACTGGGATCTCTTATTTAGTCTATCTGAACCCAGCACAGCTTCCTAAGACTTAAAATACAGGAAGATTCAAAACTATGTTACTTCCTGGAATACAGGTAACTCAGTACTGATATAAATAACAACTGAACGGCAAACACCTTCTGGAACAAGTGTTATATTCACAGTAAGTTCAGGTGTTTTATTCCCTTTTGTTTTTCTATGTATGTGTGGAAACTGCTTAAACATTATTGTTAGTTTCATAGTTGTTTTAAGTGCATAATTGGAATATTAAGAACTGTGGGGGTGTGGACTTAATAATACTGTTCCATTTTACTTTTTTGCAGGGGCTTGGGAGGAGGGAGAGATTGTGGTTATATTAGCAAGACATCTTTTCAGAAATAGTGTGAGTGATCGACTTAGTAAAGCTGACATGTGTCTGTGTGGTAGAGGGATTCTCAGAAGCGTGTGGCACTGGGTTTCTTGGAGGAATTTGACTCTCCCCGTGTGCTGTCTCTTTAAGTGGTTTACAGTTCACTGACCTCTGTCCTAGTTGGGCTCAAAGATCAGTTCCAGCAATGCCGCCTTCGTGGGTCTCCTCAAGGATTGCTCTATGCACAGATTGATTTTTGTAGGCTATAACATTAGCCCTGCCAGCCTCTCCTGGAATAGTTCTATCACAAGAAAATGCAAACATTTTATGAGGTTTTTCTATATTTTATGTAGAAAATGCAAACCTTTTGTTAGTTTTTCTATGTGTTAAGGTATTTCAGTTCAACCCATAGTATTTACTTAAACAGTAACTTATTATTATTATTTTTTTTTTTTTTTTTTTTTTTTTGGTTTTTTGGGTCGTTTTCTTTTTCTTATTCTTTTTTTTTTTTTTTTTTTTGAGATGGAGTCTCACTATGTCGCCCTCAGTAGAGTGCCGCGGCATCATAGTGCATAGCAACCTCAAACTCTTCGGTTTAAGCAATTCTCTTGCCTCCACCTCCCAAGTACCTGGGACTATAAGTGCCTGCTGCAATGCCTGGCTATTTTTTGTTGCAGTTGTCATTGTCCTTTAGTTGGTCTGGGCCGGTTATGAACCCTCCAACCTTGGTGTATGTGGCTGGCACCATAACCACTATGCTGTGAGAGCCAAGCCCTTCTGAGATTTTTTTGTTTGTTTTTGTTTTTGTTTTTTAAGAAAAAAAGTGGTCTTCAGAATATGCATTTTAAATCAGAATGTTCTTGCTAGAAATCACCAAATTATTGGGAACTGAATGAATGCATTAATTTTAAATTATTACTAGTTCATCCCCTGTCATATTCTGAATTCAAGTAACAATTCTTCAATAAGGCAGAGTATACTGAGAATTTCAGGACAGTTTAAATGCCACCCCTCACTGTTGGAGATGTCCTATGCTAAGGACATACACTCACATGGAGCATGAACTTATATTTAGCACAGAAGATCGGAGCTGAAGCTTCCTGTCTTCTTATAGTCAATATGTTATCGTTATTCAAATTCTATTCCAGATCCCAAGGGTTAATGTTTCCAAACTAATCATTTTCACTTGTTGTTTTATATAAATGCTGAAGCCACATTAGGAGTCCCTTTCCTAGGGGTTGTGGACTTTTAAATTACATGGCAAGGTACTGTCTTTACAAGAGACCAAAGGGCCCTGTGGTTTATGAGATGAAGAGCCACTGCCGTGTAAGTGTTCTGAGAGTTACGCCTCCTAATGGAAATCAAAGAGAGAAAGAGAGACTTCCTGAACAATACTGTTATTACTTAGGTTTTAAATAAAGAGAGCAGAAATCACTTCATTTTATTACCAGTTATGGACTCTAGGTACAAAAAAAATGTGATGAAATTATAAATGGCTTCTTATGGAAGGGGAAAAATTTGATTAAAGATTTATTATATGTACTAGACTTTTATAATTCTGACTGTGTAATATTAAGTTGAACATCCCACCAGTATACCTAGAAAACCCCAGGGACTCAACTTCAAAACTCTTAGAAGTGATCAAGAAATATAGCAGCGTCTCAGGATACAAAAATCAATACTTACAAGTCAGTAGCATTTATATATGCCAACAATAGTCAAGCTGAAAAAACAATCAAGGACTCTATTCCTTTTACAATAGTGCCAAAGACGCTGCCCAGATCTCTATAAGAGCTGTGCAGCGACCCCCGACTGGTGACCCGCAACCACCAGGCCTCCGCATTCCCTGACTACGAACTGCAGGAGCCACGCAATGCTATGTCCTCCCTCCTGTGTCCTCACAGCCTCCACACTAGCCCATTCATCTGGCCAGGGACTCTGGAAGCTACGTGCCCTCTGGAGCCCTCCCTGCCTCTGCGCAGGGTCCTTCTCCTGGCCAGAGACTGCTGGAGCCTTGGGCTCTCTGTGCCAAGGTCACTGGGCACCAGGCACTCCCAGAACCGTGCACACCACCCCCAGCCCTGTTGCTGGATCTGGGTGTGTCACACACATCTGGTTGCTTCCACAACCAGAACTCCCTAGCTAGAGCAGCCCCAGAGGAACTACACAGGGTCACTCCCTACAAAGATCCAGCAACAATAGAGTGATCCCGCTGGGGTCTAATCTTGGAGAGACACCTCCCCAACTCTGAGGACAACAAAGGCAATGGTGAAAAACAATCATGAGGCAAAATCAACAAAAAAACTCTGGCAATATGAATAATCAGAGTAGATCAACTCCCCCAAGGATCAATGGGGCAGAAACAGCACAAGACCCCATGCACAAACAAATAGCTAGATGTCAGAAATTGAATTCAGGATCTGGATAGCAAATAACATTGAATTAGAATTCCAAAAGATATCTCAAGAATTCAACAGATTCAAAGACCAAATGACCAAGGATTTTGACACATTGAGACAAGAAGTTGCAGCCCTCAAAGATCTGAGAAACACAGTAGAATCCCTCAGTAACAGAATGGAGCAAGCAGAAGAAAGGATTTCTGACATTGAAGACA
>CAUYPK010114502.1:0-13881 GCA_963574355.1 Loris lydekkerianus
CATCCAAAAGAATTTTCCCTCTATTATAAAACTGTAAAAAGTTATTCATGAAAATGGATGGAGCTGGAACATATTCTTCTTAGTAAAGTATCTCAAGAATGGAAGAAAAAGTATCCAATGTACTCGGCCCTACTATGAAACCAATTTATTCAGTTTTTTTGAAAGATTACAGAAGCCTCTACTATGTATCCTACTTTTTCAGAATAAACACCTTTTTAGGGTGAATATATCATTATATGCATAAACTATCTGGAGGATGAGTCTCCCAAATATTAATAGTGATTATATCATTGTGAGGGGATTACAAGAAATTTTTAATGGATTTTTTTTTTAAAATGTCTATTTCTAATTTTCTTCTTTAACAAGTACATATCAAAAGCATAATAGAGAAAATTTTAATGGAAAAATATGTGAGCAAAAAGGAGAATTCTGTTCATTGCCTGAGATTCACATATCAAAGTGTGTTTGAAAGAGAGGTCAGGAAAAAGGTCAAGTGCAAAGCTGTGTTTATTTTGCAATAGAGATAAGGAGGTAAAGGGACATAAGTAGGAAATTAATAGAACAACCATACCCAAGAACTCCTCAAATATTTGAAAATGGACTATAATCTGTGAAAAATTATCAAACTCATGAATATAGATTAAGATGTTAATATCATATTAACTCACAAGATACTTTATTCTTTTAGAGCTGAATTATTTTTTACAAGTGAAACAGAACTTTTGTATATGACTGGCCCAGGAGAGGGCAGACCACCACACATAAAGAAATTTAACTTAACCTTGTAAAGAAATAATACTTTAGGGCATTACCAAGTCCTTACAAAAAGAAATGTCAATTTATCCTCAAAAGATGTGTTATTTTTTTCTCTCAGTATTTCCACTACCATTTGCAATCATCTTCAAACCAAAATGCTTCTTTCTGAATAAATTATTACAGTGGTAACTTTATTGCCACGATTTTTCTTTCTCAAAAAGAAAAATGCGTTTATTCTTACAATCAATCTCACCTCTTAGTCGCAAATCCCTTTTCAGATGAAATTTTGTTGCCTCTTATCAGAGAAACAAACAAAAATACTGTAGAAATGAGTTTCTCCTACTACAAGTTTTTTAAAGTTTTATTTCGTTTTTAGTTGGCACATAATTGTACAAATTTAGAGGACATGCTATGATGTTTTGATACATGCACAGACTGTGTAATGACTGAATCGGGATCACTTGTAATTTCTTTGTGGCAAGAATATTCAAAAAACCTCTCTTCTTCGTGGCTCACACCTGTATTCCTACTACTCTGGGAGACAAAGGCAGGAAGATCACTTGAGATCAGAAGTTTGAGACCAGCCTGAGCAGAAGTAAGACTCTGTTTCTATTAAAAATAAAAAGAAGTAGTCAGCCGCTGTGGAGAACACTTGTAGTCCCAGTTACTCCAGAGGCTGAGGCAGAAGGATTACTTGAACCCAGGAGTTTGAGGTTGCTGTGAGCGAGGCTAACACCATGACACTCTAGCCTGCAGCAACAGAATGAGGCTCTGACCAAACATAGCCTCTCTAGCTATTTTGAAATATAAATACATTATTGTTATCTATAGTCACCCCACAGTGTAATACAACACCAGAACATAGGCCTCCTGTGTAACTGTAACTTTGTACCATTGACCAGCCTCTTCCCATTTACCTCCTTCCCCAGCCCTGCTGACCACTATTCCACTGTCTGTCTACTGTGGTACCAAAACCAGACAAAGACACAACAACAAAGAAAACCAGAGCTCAGTATACCTGATGAACATAAATGCAAATTAGCAAATGTTAGCAAACCAAATTCATCAACAGACAAGAAAGGTCATTCACCACGAGCATGTAGGATTCATCTCATGGATGCAAAGGTGGTTTGATATATGCAAATCAATAAATATGACACATCAGATTAACAGAAGCAAAGACAGAAATCATATGATCAGTGCCATAGACAGAGAAAAAAGCATCTGATTCACTGCTTCATGCTAAAACCCTCATAAATTAGGTATATAAAGAATGTATTGACTATAATAAAGGCTGCCTATATCACACCCACAACTAACTGGATGGGAAAATTGAAAGCTTTTCACTACAATCTCGAACTAGACAAGGCACCCACTTTCACCATTTCCATGAAACGTTGAACTATAAGTCCCAGCCAGAACAATTAGAAAAGATTACATGAAGGGCATCCAAATGGAAAGAAGATAGTTAAATGGTCCCTCTTGGCAGATGACATGATTTTTATAGAGAGAAAACTTTTAAGACTCCACCAAAAAACTCTTATAACTAATAAACAAATACGATGAAGTTGCAAAATACAAAAATTAGTAGTGTTTCTGCATGCCAATAGCAAGCTATCTGAAAAAGATTGAGAAACTAATCCCATTTGTAATGGCTACAAAAAAGTACCTAAGAATATGGATCATCAAGGAGGTGGAAGGTCCCGGCAATGAAAACTATAAAACATTAATGAAAGAAATTGAAGAGGAAACAAATAAATGGAAAACTATGTCATATTTGTGTACTGGAATAATTAACATTTTTGAGATGTCAATACTACCAAAAAATATAGAGATTCAACGCAATCTATAACAAAATAGCAATTATACTCTTCACGAAAATAGAAAAAAATGCTAAAATTAGTATGCAATCACAAAGGACCCTAAATAATCATAGTAATCTTGAATAAAAAGAATAAGTTAGAAGCATCACACTATTTGACTTCAAGATACAGAGTAGCCATAAAATTCTTGTGTAATTTTAAGTTGAACACTATTTTAAATTGCACACAAACTTTATGGCCACCCTGTATGCCTATGAAATTTGGCATACTATTGTAGGCCAATGGAATAGAATTGACAACTTAGAATAAATCCACACATTTACAGTTAGTTGATTTTTGACAAAGGTGCTGAGAACACATAGTAGAAAGGACAGTCTCTTCCATAAATGGTGCTAGAAAAACTGGATAGCCGCAGGCAAAAGAATGACATTAGATCCCTATCTCTCCCTGTACGTAAAAATGAACTCACAGTGGATTAAAGGCAATATAATAACATCCCAAACTATGAAACCACTAGAAAAAACATAGGCAAACACTTCATGACATTGGTGTGGGCAAGGACATTTTTATGTGGGACTTCAAAACCACAGGCAGTAAAGGCAAAAACAGACAAATGAGATTCTATTTAACTGAGCTGCTTTACAGTGAAGGAAACAATCAACAGAGCAAAGACACAACCTACAGAGCAGGAGGAAATGTTTGCAAACTATGCATCTGACAAGGAGTTAAAACCTACAATATACAAATAAATCAAACAACACAATAGCAAGAAAACAATCTGATTGAAAGAGGACAAAAAGACCCAGGCGGACTTTTCTCAAAAGAAGACACACAAATGGCCAGCAAGTATGTGAAAAATGCTCAGCGTCACTAATCATAGGGAAAATGCGAATGAAAACCACAGTGAAGGATCATCTCACAGTGAGGATGGCTTTTATCAACAAAAACAGTAAATGCTGATAAAAATGTGAAGAAAGACGAACTCTTATACATTGTTTGTAGAAATGTAAACTAGTATAATCATCATGTAGAGTGTGGATGTTCCACAAAATAACAAAAATCAAACTATCATATGATCCAGCAATTTCACTGCAGGGTTTACATCTAAAGGAAAGGAAATCAGGATGTCAAGAGGATATCCACACTCTCATTTTATTGCAACACTGTTCACAATAATCAAAATATGAAGCAACCTAAGTGTTTTTCAAAGGATGAATAGATAAAAACCATATGGTATGTGTACATAATGGAATACTGTTCAGACATAAAAAACAAAAAAAAACAGTGAAATCCTGTCATTTGAGACACCACGGATGAAACTAGAGGACATTATGCTAAGTGAAATAAGCCAAGCATAGAAGGACAAGTACTCCACGGTTGTACTCAGATGAGGAGTCAAAAATGTTGGCCCTTTACTTTTAAGTAAGAAAGAAATGAATTTTAAGGTAGTTTATTTAAAAGAGAGAGAATGATAGTATGAATGATCTATAGTTCACTGAAATTAAATTCCTTTTAAAGAAAAGTTAAGCTCATCTCCAAACTATATAATAGTTTGACATTATCAAATGTGTTTTAACATTTGAGAGAACATTTATTGCTTACAAACATTTAAAGATAATTTTTTATTATGTTAAATTGTAAGTATTAAATAACTCTTTTAAATGTACTGAAGAAGAGAACCTGTACACACAGTAAGCTCGAAGAGAGACTCTATTCCATTATATTTTGGGTGTTCTACTAAGATTTACCAAAAAAAAAATTTTTAGAATCTATCGTGCCCTTTTGTCATCTGGCTTAAACTGTGTTGGAGACCAAACCGGTAAAGTACAAAATGTCAGGTTGATATTTAAAATGAGTTCAAGGTTTTAAAAGTTATCCAAAAACTTATTTGCCTTTGATTTTCTTATTCTCTGCTTAATGAGCTGATATCAAAGTGACCTGCCATTATTAAGATAAGGATTTAGCAATTACAAACATGTGCAAATTAACGTAAAACTAAAACCTAAAATTAATACGAATCCAAGGAAGGTGGCTACCAGGACATTTATTTTTCTTAGGTTTTATTTTCTTTTCAATGCTTTTGCCAGTGGAAATCTACTAGTAACTAAACAAATTACTCTAAATATTTCAGGTTGTATTATGATAAGTAATTGTTAAAACCAAAAGAAAAATTAATAGGTAAAAAGAATATTCTCCTAAACTCCAAAGAGATTAAAATGTATTTACATACTTAAGTCAATAAAAAGCTTTATGCCAGTAAATTACATTGACAAACTATTTTTCTCTAAAGTTTAAATAACTTTTATCTTGCTAGCTATATTTAGAATTGTTATTTAAGCACTGTTATTTTATATTAGACAAATTTTAAAAATCTCACATCAACATGATCTCACTCTTGAAAAACAAAAATTTGAAATTCTGAGATGGAAATTTTAAATAAACAGAATTAAGTTTGGACTTCAAACAGGAAAATTAGCTTCAGTTCACCTATTCTTTTTTTCTGGGTGTGTTTCAGAAGTTACAAGAGAAATAAAGCTAACTCAGAACCCTTGATATTCTCACCCACTTGGTTGATTTTTTTTGTGTGTGTGACTTACTTAAAACCATAACAACAAATCCTTTTATTGCCCTCTCCTGTAGTTTGATAATTTCAGCAATAAAAAGGAAGACATGGTGTACCACTCAGGCTCTCTGAGTGTTCTCAGTAGTGGAAAACAAAGAAAGCTAACTATCTGGTTACAAAAGATTTATGGCTCATGAATTCAGCCAACCTAAAATGTTCGACTTGTTATATTTATTCATCCATTTACGAGCTAGATAGCTTTCCCCTTGCCCTGCCTTCATGGGCTTGTAAACATATCAATTGTTTGAACTTTTTAGTCTCCATTTATCAATTAGCAAACAATTATTCAATTTTAAATCTTAAAAGAATCTTAATGATAAAATGATCCCTTCCCTCAATATGTAGATAGAAACTAGTGCCCTATAAGAATGCAGAATGCCCAGTTTCATTCTGTGGTCTGAATCAAGAGTGTATCACGCTAAAATCAGACATGCTAACTCATAGTTGTTTGTTCAATAATAAAAAATTCAAGAACTCTGCCTTAGCACAGTCACGGGCACAAATGCTCAGGCCTAGGGAAGGCAGACGTGGTTAGCCAGTCTGTGAGACATCTGGTTACCCACAGACCCCACCCTGCCCTACCACATTCCCAACCTTTAGCCGAGGTCTGTTTCATGATGAAAATGGGGCTGTGATTCGTGCCATTTAGTGAATTGTGGAAAAAAAGCAAAGCTCAACTTTCTGTACTGGAAGCTCTCTGTAAGTGCTGTCCAATAGAAACACAATGTGAGTCACAAATAGAATTTTTTGTTTCTTACTAGTCTCATTAAAAAATAAAAGTAAAAAGAAACAAGCAAAAGCATGTTCTCAAATATATTTTATTTAGTCCAACATTTCCAAAATACCTTCTCATTTATTTCAACATGTAATCATTATAAAGATTACAAACGGGATACTTTACAGTGTTTCAATCACACTTTTTCCCTAAATCCAGTGTGTATTTACACTTACCGCTCCTTCAGCCAAGAGGAATACCGACCAGCTTCCTGTGGGTAGTGGCTAACATATCGGATGGCGCGATTCATCACTACCGCTCCCCTACTTAACCCACACAGGTTCTCTAAATGAAAAGAAATAGGTGAATAATCATGAAATCTAAGAATACTTTAGTGCAATAAATTCAATTAAACTGGTGGTCAGTTTTTATCTTAGATCACTAGGGCGTGGTAATTCAGCGTTCACTCATCACTTACATGTCTTTGGGCATATAAGTGACCTTCCTTGTCCTTCAGTTTCCTCGTCTACAAAATGATATTAAATAAAACATAACATTGCCTACCTCATCTGATTGTTGGAAAAGTCAGTCAGTCAATACAGCTAAAGCACACACAAAGCTGGGGCGGGGGGCAAGTATTCAGCTGGCAGTTATTATCACCATGATGATTTATCACTTCTGTGCAACAGCGAGTCTCCAACTTTGCTTTCTGGACCATCAGCATCACCTGTGAACTTGTCACAAATCCAGAGTTACTGTGTGAGAAGCCTCATTTTAATAAGATTCCAGATAATTCTTATGCACATTAAAATGTGGGCACCAATGGCTTAGAGATTAAGGAGAGATGTTATGAATGACAAATATAGCAACTTGGCATCACATTTTGTGCTATAATTTCTAAGGAGAAAAGCTGGGGAAATTTACTAGGCAAGTGGAGAACTGTAGAAATATCAAAATATAAAAAGGAAATCTGACATAGAGGTAAGGTCAAAGGTCATGGAATTCTAACTGTGGCAACCATCTCCGATTTTAACAATTCATCACCTGTAACACTAATTCACTGTGGCAGAGAAAATAAAAGAATGCCAAGGTAGAAACAAATGTTGCATCTCAGAATCCTTTTGTGTGTCTCACAGCCCTTCGTGGTCAACAGCTCACATTTGGAAAGCAATGAGTTAGAGCCTGTTAACAGCCCAGAGAAGATGTTAAAGCAGGTGACTCCCCCAGCCCCTCACTTGATAAATGGAGAGTGAGACCTAGAGAAATCCTGGCTTTTCTAAATTACAGATAATTAAATGGCAGAGCTAAAATTAGCATGGCTAAAATAGCATGACGGGCCCGGCATGGTGGTTCACACCTATAATCCCAGCACTCTGGGAGGCTGAGGCAGGAGGAACATGTGAGTCTAGGAGTTCAGGACCAGCTTGGGCAATATAGCGAGAGCCCATCTCTACAGAAATAAAAAAGATTAGCTGGGCATGGTGGTGCACACATGTAATTCTGGCTACTTGGAAGGTCGAGGTGAGAAGCTCTTTTGAGCTTAGGGGTTGGAGGCTCTCGTGAGCTATGAACACTCTACTGCATTCCAGCCTGTTTGAAAAAAATAAAATAAGATAAAATGACAATAAATAACATGACTAAAATTTCCTCAATTAACTTGTATCACATGAGTATTGTGAGGATAATAATACTAGTAATAAAGTAGGTAGTTACCTTTGCTAAATGCAGATACTACATCTGGATAACGATAGTTACCTTTGCTAAATGCAGATACTATATCAGAAAGTGATATGTTAACTCAATTAACATAACAACCCCATAAAACAGGTGCTATTATTATTTCTACTTTATAAATGAAGAAACAAATGCACAGTTACCTGCCCAAATTCCCAAAGCTAGGAAGTTCTTGAGTCCAGCTTGTACTTAGACAATCTGGTTCCTGAAACCATATTTTTAAACACTGTACTATGTTCAATGTATACTGCCTGACTGTAGAAGACTAAGTTGTCCAATAAGGATATGAATAATAAATTTCCAAACAGTTCCTGGCTTTATAAAGTACTTTATTCAGAGTTCCTTTTAATCCAAAGATATTTTCATGCATAGTTCTTTCAGAAAACATCTACTTATATAAAGCAATATTTGATATAGCTACTAAAGCTATGCCAAAAACTGAGTATAAAGAAAATGAATCTTTAAAAAGTATAGCAAGTGTGATTGAAGACTCTCAAGTCTGTCTCTTCAACAATATTTTCTTGAACCCCTCTCACCACAGCTAGGTATCGGGGAGAAGAGCAGGGTGAAAAATGAACTCTGCTACCTTGGGGGTTTTCAGACTATTTTGACAGAGTCAGTCCATCTCGGTGACTTCAAGACCTGATGAGCTATTAAAGTTGAAATCCCCTTTTGTGTAATTAATCATATTAAATCTTATTGTTCTGGTTCTCTGTCCCCACATGTATGCTGGATTAGGAGGACAAAGAAGAAGGAAGGATAAGGAAGAAGTTTGTTTACTTTATGTCCAGCATAACCTTATGAATAGGAGAGATTTTCTGCTCTCCGTGTTTGACCACCATGGCTGACTTTGTATAGTGTGACCAGTGCCCACTATAATGCTGGTCCCTTTATGAGCTCTACTCCTTTCTTGGTTTATGAGGGGCTCTTCTGGGGCTTCCCCTTGATGCGTTTGAACTGTAAATATCTATTCCCCTTTACTCCCCAGGAGTCAGTCCACCCCACAGACACTTTTTGCTGAGTTATTCTCACCATTCCTATGGACCTCAGGAAGATGCCTCAAGCCCTGCCTGCCTGGGGCGTTTCCCCTCATGGAATCTTGGGGATCCACGCCACTTCAATCCACGGACATCCACAGTAACCACAGAAGCTTTGCCACATTTTTCCTACTCCGTGTCCCAGAAACATCAACACTAGCTCACGGTTTAAGGCTAACTTTCTTTCAAATAAGAAAAAGTCAATCATTTCAGATCTGGTGGAGGAATAGCTCCTATACCACAATTGTGTAGAAAATAGCAAAAAAAAAAAAAAATTAACTGTCCCCATTACTCACACTCTATTAGTATTGCTAATACTTTATTAGGGATAATATTGCCCTCTGGAGCTCTGATCACACCACAGTTTTTGCTCTCTCTTTCTGCCCTCTGTTATCTCTCCATTTTGGTGTAGTTGATATATTTTAATGAATTATTAAATTATTCTAGAGTCCAAAGCCTTTGTTCTGAGACTTGAGTTATCTTCAGAAAAAGCCCACAATAGAGTTATGAATACCAATGGATCAGGAAAAGCTCTCAGTAATCTTCACTTTCGCCTATTATCATAGTGACTGTGCAGGTTCAGAAGAATGAATAATCTAGAAGTTTAAATATAAATTAAGAAAAAAATACTTTTCAAAAATACATACTGAATTAATAGGTATAAATAGTGATAAATAAATGCTCACATTGCGCCAAGCACAACATAATTTATTCAGTTAATTAGAATTCAAGTAATAAAATTTGGGAAATAAAACCCAAACTTCTGTTGCACAAATTTCCTATTTCACAAGGATATGGGAAGGGAAGATGGACTAAGCTACCTTCACCATCAACTTTAGAGATTATTATTATTCCCATATTATAGATAAGATATATGAGATTTGTAAGTCATGGTCTTGCTCAAGTTTCTATGAAAGTCAGAATTCTTCAAATTAAATTATAACAGTAATCGAGAGCCTCTTGATATTGGCTCATATTAGAGGTAACCATGGTATTTAAACAATCTGAATTTCACATAAAAATGATATGAGCTTTAAGCGCAGTTACCAAAAATTAGGCAACAATTATTTCAAAGTACCAATAGATGTAATTACTCATGTGTGTCCAAGGTCACATACTGTGAAAGGCCAATGCCACAGAAAATGAATTCCAAATTAAAATGGGAGGAAGCCAAGTTGGATAAACTCCACGATGGAAACCCAGCAGATTTCCTTGGTGCCAAGATATCTGGCAACCTTTTCACACGTAACTGCTTCTCCTTCACATTTTTCTCACTTCATCCTACAACACACAACCTTACGAATGCCTGAGAAAATGTCCTCTTGCCCGGGTGCACAATGGCTCTAGAAGGTATAATTGTTCACTACACCCTGATACCTTGGCAAGGTGAGTGTCACTGGCTACGGGCATGTTACTTCAGTTCAACACTTTATTGGAAAATATTAGACATGTGTATTCTGGAAGAAATACAGTTATTCATTTCTTATATTCTTAGAGTTAACTATATGCCAAATAGATGTGATAGAGCAGTTATATGTTATATGTCCCAAAGTGAGAATACGGTTTATTTTGTCAGGAGAGATGTTAGATATCAGAGTATCACAGAAGACAGCAGCCCAAACTATAAGTATTCCAGGTTAGTGCTGTCACCCATATGTACAGATCCTTGCTACTCAGAGTATCAGCATTCCTTGGGAGGTTATTAAAAATGCTGAATCTCTGCCCCAAACCAGAGCTGCTAAAGGACAGTTTGCATATTAACAAGATCCCAGAGGATTCCAAGGCATATTAGCTTGAAAAGCACTAGTCTAGATAACTGTACTGTGTATACAATATACCTTCTTGCTACAACCCTAATACTATTGTCAGAAATTGTATCCTCTACACATGGCTATTTATCGGGGTACCAATAAAAGACCATAGCCTTTTAAAAAGACTATCAAATGTAATCAAAGTTAAATACTTTCTGAAATTTTTTACTCAAATTTTTGTGAAGATTGACTCAATACTCTTAAATTGTAAAATTTTCTACTATATAGGAAATACTTTTTAAAAACACACTTTATATTCATCAAAAGGTATATATATGAGACAAATGACGTATATATGTATATATATACCATGTATATGATAGATATAAGATTCTGAAGTATCATAAATTTAAGAAACGTATAGTGAAAATAACGATTCTTCATTTTAAGTATTTTTTTGTGCCTAGAGACAAGGTAAGTAGTAAGAGACACAGTAGTGAGACTCTACCCCACATTTTAAAAATATTATGATCCTCTGAGAAGTAAATTATAAATTATAAATCAGTTCATCATATCTGAGCAAAGATTTTATTAAAATGATAGACTACACTAAGTCTTCCAGCACAAGCATTGGTCAATCTCAAAATAAGAGAATAAAGAGCAGGGGAAGAGAAGGAAAAGAGGAAGGGGAAGAGAGCCTGGGGACAGTTCTCGGCTTTGCCTACCATAACGTGGACCAAGACGGAGAGGATCTTCCAGGCCAGCTGAACTGTATTCCGTCCGACAGCAATATCTCAAATGAAGACTGGTTTCTTAGCAACAAAAGTGTTAATTATATGTGTTCTGTAATTCACTTAAATGGAGAGAAGTAGCTAGGACAATGCCTGCCCTGAAATTATCTTATCTGCTTAATAGAAGTAGCTCTGTTTAAATCAACCGTACTATGGTTAATGTACTTCGGGTTTTTATGAATTAGCTTGGGTATTCCATTCTTCTGACCTTGCTAAATTGGGGACAGTTATGAGAACCTGTACCACAACAAGGATGCACCAACCAGGACTGGGATTTGAACCACTGTAAGTTCTCCCTTTTTTTCAAACTTAGGCTGCTCCTAGATTTTTTAAAAGGATTCCTTTGAAAATCTGATAAAAACTAGAGATGAGAAAGAAGCACATATACGTAGATAACAACAAGAAGCCATCATTTCAGGGGATTCATAGTGCTGGAAGCTTATCTTCAGACCCTCACATTACAGCCCAAGAAGAAGGGGAAAGAGGAGAGGGAGGGGAGGGAAAGAGGGAGGAGGAGGGGAGGGAGAGTCATTGGTGGGACCACACCTATGGTGCATCTTACAAGGGTACATGTGAAATTTACTAGGTATAGAATATAAATGTCATAACACGATAACTAAGAAAATGCTGTGAAGGCTATGTTAACCAGTTTGATTAAAACATTTCAAATTGTATCTAAAACCAGCACATTAGTACCCCATGGTTGCATTAATGTACACAGTTATGATTTAATTTAAAAAAAAAAAAAATCTCTCATTCTAGGCTCAGCACCTGTGGCTCAAGCAGCTAAGGCGCCAGCCACATACACCTGAGCTGGTGGGTTCAAATCCAGCCCAGGGCTGCCAAACAATAATGATGGCTGCAACAAAAAATGGCCGGGCATTGTGGTGGATAACTGTAGTCCCAGCAACTTGGGAGGTAGAGACAGAAGAATCACTTGAGCCCAGGAGTTGGAGGTCCCTGTGAGCTGTGATGCCACGGCACTCTACCCAGGGCGACAGCTTGAGGCTCTGTCTCAATTAAAAAAAAAAAAAAAGAAAGAAAAGAAATCTCCCATTCTCAAGAGACTTGTGAAGACGATCTGATTCAGTAAAAGACATCCACAAAATTATAAATAGAATAATTACAGTGTGCACTATGGTCCACACACACATGTGTATAATAGATGTAGCTCTGCTTAAATTAACTGTATTATGATATTCAGAGAGAGATTCCATTCTAAGGAGGCTGTAATAATGAATTGGAGGAGGTCACTTTTGACGACATAAGCATAATGATGGTTCTTGGGTGCAAGTTTGAAGATAACTTGGTTAGAGTAACACTGGGGCAGAGGGGGAGATTGGGGCAAATACACATCATAGGCAGAAGAAACACGAATCTCATAGCTCAGCGCCTTAGCTATCACCACATAATGAAGGATTCTTTTTCCACAAATTGTCCTATGGGTCTGGGCAGATCCCTCACTCAGCAACTCAGCCCACTTTCGTCTCTTGACTCTACGCTCACAGCCAAAGACCTGTCTCATGATTGCTGTACCTGGGGAAGTAAGAATCAAGGGCTTCAAATATGCAAAAAAAATGTTTTAGCCTGGAAGTAACACATTGCACTTCTATCACAGTTCCTTGATGGAAAGTAGTCACATGCCCCCACCCATCTCAAGGGAGCTGAGAAGCAAGGGTTTCCATTTTTCCAGAATGACAAGAAACTCTGATATTGGTGAGTATTAAAAATACTACAAGACATGTCTAAGAGAGGGATTTCAGTTTGTTTGCTGCAAGGATTCAATGTCAAACTTCTCATTTGCCTGCCCTGTGGAATCTGCAGGCAGGGATTTTTAGAGGTGCTGAGCTCTGTTTATGAGTGAGGCCTGGGTAAGGTACAGAAGGGCCCCCTCTGTAGAGAACAGGGAGCGAAGACTCTGGCATTCAGTGAGAGAATGCTATGGAGAAGGGACCTTCCCAGAGTGGAGAGGAACCAGCAGAGGTGCCGCTTCCAATCCAGGCTATAGTCCATGATTCTGAGAAAGCCAAGTAATTTGCCCACCCATAAAAAAGGGAGTAAGCTCCCTTTTCTTCTCAGCGAGTAATGGCTGCCCCCAAGACCCAGAGGGCTGCTGCCCGACTGGAGGAAGACGATTGTAGAGGCCACAGCGAAGTCCAGGGTGTAGGTTATGAGGACAGTAAGGATTGTATCTGAGAGCCGCTTTCCCTGCCAGAAGGTCCACTTTAGAAGATTCTCCACCTGTGCCTTGTATTTTCTGTGAAGAACATTTTCCTGTGGCTGAACAAGACAAACTTCTAAAGCACATGATTACTGAGCATAAGTTTGCCATAGCTGATGTCAGGTTGGTTGCTGATTTCCAAAGGTACATTTTATATTGGAAGAAAAGGTTCACTGAACAACCCATCACAGATTTCTGTAGTGTGATAAGAATCAATTCCACAGCTCCATTTGAAGAACAAGAAAATTATTTTTTGTTATGTGATGTTTTACCAGAAGATAGAATTCTTAGAGAGGAGCCTCAGAAACAGAGACTGAAAGAAATTCTAGAACAGCAGCAGCAAGAATGAAATGATACCACTTTTCATGGCATTTGTATGTTTTGCAATGGAGAATTCCTTGGAAACAGATCTGTTCTTTTGAACCACATG
>CAUYPK010114504.1:0-48378 GCA_963574355.1 Loris lydekkerianus
CTTCCCCCTGGGGTCCAGAAGTCCCTTGCTGGCTCCCTGTATCCTCAAAGGGATGATCATAGGCAGATCCCACCGGCCAGAGATGTCTGGAGTCTTATCTCCCCAGATTCGCCAAGCCCAGTTACAGGGAAGCTGTTACTCTGCCGCCATTTTTAATCCACTCCTTGCCTTCACAAAATTAAAAAGACTTGAAATTTAACAATTTTAAGATAAGGACTAGAAACAGAAACCTCATAAAGAACGAACATAAATACATTCAGAAAAGGAATCAGACAATTGCTACAGATTCATTTATATCTGTATGTTTCACAGATGTTAATTTATGGACTATAATCAAATATAATCCCTTTTGCTGATGAAATGGCGCTGGCATCGGAATTCCTTCAGGTCAGCTTCTGTGCCCCTTTAGCTTTCCGCCTTTTCTTGAACGCTGCCTTGCTTTCTGGCACCCCACGGAGCTCGGGCCCAGCTCGCACTATCCTTGCCTTTATCTGGAAGTGAACCACTTCTCCAAGGAGAACTGCTCCCTTTCGCCGGAGAGCAGTCTTTAGTAACCAAGGTCTAGTGTGTCCACTGGGGATGGGCGCTCTCAGCTGGCAAAGCAGGGAATGTGTGTGTGTGGGGGCAGCCCACGTCCAGATTTCGGTGCCCATCTACACACGTTTTAACATGTATGTGGGTTCATCGTGATGTCTTTCCTTCATAAAGAGAAGTACAGTATAGATACTCCATTGTGAATTTTTAATTGTGGTAAGCTGCACATAACATAAAGTTTACTGTGTCAACCATTCTTGGACGTGCAGGTTGGCAGCATCAGTGCATTTGTATAGTGCCACATTCACCACCCTCATTTCCGCAACTGGGTCTCCTTGCAGAACTGAAGCTCTGTCCCCATTAAACACTCGCTCCTCTTCCCCCTCCCAGCCCTTGGCACCCACTGTCTTCTGTCTCTAGATTTGAAGGCTGGGGACCTCATATGAGTGGACTCAGGCAGGGTTGGTTGGTTTGTGTCTGGTTTATTTCACTTAACATAATGTCTTCAGGGCTCACCCGTGCTATGGCAGATGGCAGAATTTCTTTTGGAAGGGTGAGGAATGTGTAAGGAATACATTTTGTTTATCCACTCATCTGTTGATGCAGTGGTCCACAAACATTTTGGCACCAGGGACCCACCAGTTTCATGGACCAGGGTGTGGGTGATTTTAGGATGGTTCAGGTGCATTTCAGCTCCACCTCAGATCCTTGGGAGTCAGATTCTCATGTGGAGCTCACAGGTTTGGCCCCACCACAAGCTGTCTGCAGCAGGGTCCCACTCTGGGGACCACTGCCCGTCTGACAGAAGCAAAGCTCGGGTGGTGGTACAGGCGGTGAGGAGTGGCTGTGAATATGGACAGAGCTTCCCTGGCTCCCACCACTCACTGCGGGCCCCTAGCCCGTACCAGTCCACCTGGGGGGTGGGGGCCGTGGTGAAGATGGACACTGGGTTGCTTCCATGTTTTAGCTACTGTGAATAATGCTTCTGTGAATGTGGCTATACAAATAACCTTCTCCAGACCCTGCTTTCAGTTCTTTTGGGTACATACCCCCAGGTGGATTATATGGTAACTGTGTATATGTATTTTTGAGGAACGTCTATACTATACTGTTCTCCATGACGGCAGCACCAGCAATGCACACAAGTTCTGATTTTTCCACACCCTTGATGAAGTCTGTTATTTTCTGTTTGTTTACAGCGGCCTCACATCCTGATGGGTGTGAGGTCGTGTCTCATTGTAGTTTTTATTTACGTTTCCTATGATTAGTGATACTGAGCATCTTTTCCAGTACTTACCCATTTGTATAACTTCTTTGGAGAAGTTATCTACCAAAGCCTTTTGACTTTTTTTTTTTTTTTAAATAGGGTGGGTTTTTTAATTGAATTTTAGAAGTTCTCTCTGTATTGTGGATATTTATCTCTTATCAGATATTTAACTTGCAAATGTTTTCTTCCGTTCTGTGGGTCACCTTTTTACTGTGTTGATACTGTTTTTTGATGCACAAATTAAATTTTTCAAGAAGTCCAAACTCAGTAATTTTTTTCTTTTTAGATTATGTCTTTGGTTTCACATCTAAGAAACCGTTGCTAAATCTGATATTATGAAGCTTTTACCTTCTATTTTTTTCTAAGGGTTTTATAGTTTTAGGTCTCTGACCCATTTTGAGTTCATTGTCATTTATGGTGTAATGGAAGAGTCCATCCCCACTCTTTCCCATGTGGATGTCCAGTGTGCCCAGCAATGGTTGTTGGACAGATTGTCCTTTCTCAATGTCTGGTTTGGTACCTTCGTCAAAAACCATCTGAGCACATGTGCCGGGATTTATCTCTCTGCTCTCTCACATCCTACTTGTCTGTAAGTCCGTCTTTATACCAGAACCATGCTGTTTTGATTACTGTAGCTTTGTAGTAAGTTTTTTAATTAGGACATGTTAGGCTACTAGCTTTGGTTTTCTTTTTAAGATTGTTTTTGTCTACTTGAGTTCCTTGAGATTCTTTATGAAAATTAGGATTGATTTTTCTATTTCTGCAAAAATTATCATTGGGATTTTGATGGGGATTGCATTGAATTTATAGATAACTCTGGGGTAGTATCCACATGGGCTGTGTGTCCCATGTTATGTCCTTTAAGTTTCTTTCAGTAATTTTTGTAGTATTTATTTATTTAGAGACAGAGTCTCATTCTGTCACCCTGGGTAAAGCGCTGTGGCATCATCACAGCTCACAGCAACCTCAAACTCTTAGGTTCAAGCGATCCTCCTGCTTCTGCCTCCCAAGTAGCTGAGACTACAGGCGCCCGCAACAACACCAAGCTAGTTTTTCTATTTTTAGAAGAGAGGGGTTTGCTCTTGCTCAGAGCTGAACTCCTGAGCTCAGGCGATCCACCACCTCAGCCTTCCAGAGTGCTGCGATCACAGGCGTGAACCCCTGTGCCCAGCCTTGTTTTGTCGTTTTCATTACACAGGTTTCCCTGGCTAACTTAAATTCCTCGTATTTTGTTCTACCTGATGTTATTATAAATGGAATTGTTTTCTTAATTTCAATGTTGAGTTGTTCATGGTCAGCATATAGAAATGCGACTGATTTTTGTGTATCAACTTTGTACCCTGTTGCTTTGCTGAATTCATTTATTAACTTAATAGGTGTTTTTGTGGAATCTTTAGGGTTTTCTATGTATAAGATCATACCATTTTTGAACACAGATAATTTTACTTCTTCCCATTTTGGATGCCATGTACATATATATGTATTTTCTTGCCTAATTGTTCTGGCTAGAATTTCCAGTACTATGCTAAACAGAATTCTGGCAAAAGTAGACATCCTTGACTTTTTCCTATCTTAGAGGAAAACTTTGTCTTTCATGATAATGATGTTAGCTGTGGGTTTCTCATATATGGCTCTTATTATGTTGAGGTCCTTTCCTTCTGTTCCTGGTTTGCTGAGAGGTTTTTTTAATCATAAAGGATGTTAAGTTTTGTCAAATGCTTTTTTTTTGGCATCAATCTAGGCGATCACGTGTGTTTCTTTTCCTCCATTCTGTTAATATGGAGCATTACATGGGTTGGGTTCCCTCCAGAAATACCGTATATACTTGAGTATAAGCCGAGTTTTTTCGGCACAAAATTTGTGCCGAGTTCGGGTTTTTCGGCACAAATTTTGTGCCGGAAAAATTCGGCTTATACTCGAGTATATACGGTAAGTCCCATGGGGTCATGGTCTGCAGTCCTTTTAATATGCTGCTCCACTTGGTTTGCTGGTATCTGGGTGTGATTTTGCATCAGTGTTCGTAGGGAATTGAACTGTAATTTTTACATAGTATCTTTGGCTTTAGTACCAGAGTAATGCTGGTCTCATAGAATGAGTAAGTTTTTCCTCCCCTTCAATTTTTTTTACCTCTGTAGAATTTGCTGTCATGTCCCTGAGACTATAAATCAGTCATTTCTGATTTAAGTAATTTCAGTCTTCTTCACTTTTTACTTAGTCCATATGGTTAAATGTGTGTCAATTATTCAATCTTTTCAGGAAATTAACTTTGGTTTCATTTATTTTTTTCTGCTGTTTTTCTCCTCTCTGGTTTCTTGATCTCTGCTCTAATATGTATTTCCTTCTGCTGGTTTTGGGTTTAGCTTCTTCTTTTTTTTTTTTTTGAGACAGAGTCTCAGAGTGCCGTGGCGTCACAGCTCACAGCAACCCCCAACTCCTGGGCTTACGTGATTCTCTGGCCTCAGCCTCCCAAGTAGCTGGGACTGCCGGCGCCCACCACAATGCCTGGCTTTTTTTTTTTTTTTTTTTTTTTTTTTTTTTTGCAATTGACATTATTGTTTGACTGGGCTGTGCTGGGCTGGGCCAGGCTTGAACCCACCAGCCTTGGTGTATGTGGCTGGCGCCGTAACCACTGTGCTACAGGCACCAAGCCAGCTTGTTCTTTTTCTAATTCCTTAGATTGTGAAGCTAGGTTGCTGATTTGATTTCTTGTTTATGAGAGAGTTTATAGCCATAAAAGTCTCTGCTGGTGCAGCTTCTGCTGCTTCCCCTTTAGTCTAGGCGTAGTACATTCTCACTTGTGTTAGGCATTTTCCAATTCCACTGCTGATTTCTTCTTTGATCTGCTGGTTGTTGGAGAAAGTGTTGTTTCATTTCCATGCATTTGTGAATTTCCCCATTTTACTTCTTTTATTAACTTTATCCCAACACGATTGGAGAAGATTCTTTGTATGATCTCTTTTTAAATCTTTTGAGACTTAATTTCTGTCCTAACAGAGGACATATCCTGGAAAACCATAGTTCTGTGTGTGCCTGGGAAGGCGGCGTGTGCTCCTGCTGCGGGCGAGTGTCCCACATCCGCCCCAGCCACAGCCCCTGTGTTGAGTTTCTCTATTTTTCTGCTTTACTGCTTTACCGTCTGTCTGGTTGTTCTGTTTCTTGCCACTGAGAGTGTGGCCTTGCCGTAGAACTGCCTGTTCCTCCCTTCAATTCTGCCAGTAAAATATTTTACTTCATATTTTGATGGGCAGCCATTACATGCATAAATGTTTATAATTTCTTTTCTTTTCTTTTGGAGACAGAGTCTCACTCTGTTGCCCCAGGCTAGAGTGCTATAGCAGCAGCCTGGCTCACAGCAGCCTCAAACTCTTGGGCTCAAGCGATCCTCTTGCCTCAGATTCTCAAGGCGCCCAACATAACACCTGGCTAGTTTTTGAAGACAGGGTTTCACTCTTGCTCAGGCTGGTCTCGAGCTCCTGAGCTCAGACTGTCACCCACCTCAGCCCCCCAGAGTGCTGGGATTACAGGTGTGAGCCACTGCGCCCAGCCTATGGTTGTCACATCTGATCTTCATGCTATCTTGAATCTTTTATTATAATGCCCTCCTTTTTCTCTTGTGACCTTTGTTGACTTCAAATCTGTTTTTGTCTGATATTAGCACAGCCACCCTAGCTTTCTTCCAGGTGCTATATGCTTGGAACATGTCTCTCCACCTTTGCTTTCACTCTCTTTGCGTTTGTAATCTGAAGGGTGGGCTGCAGACAGCACGTAGTGGGATTGCCTTTATCCGTCCTGCCAATGAATGGCGGAAGGGAGGAGGCCGCAGGGGCGTGGGTGCAGGGAGAGGAAGCACCTCGTAGCATATGACCTTTGGTACACAAAATGTTTAAATTTTCATGAAGTTCAGTTTGTCTTTTTCTTTTTCTGTGCCTTTGGCATCATAACCAAGAAATCCCCCCAACTCCAACGTCATGAAGCTTTTGCTGTAAGTTCTCTTCCGTTAGTTTTAAATTCTTACATTTTAGGTCTTTAATTCATTTTGACTTTATTTTTGTATATCCAGCTTTATTCTTCTGCGTGTAGACATTCAGTTTTCCCAGTGCCATTTGTTGAAGAGACTGTACGTGCTCTCCTTGGGTCTGTTTTTCTCACAGTGGGGAGCACTGGGTATCAGTGGATGGAGGTCTTCCTTATTCCTTCTTGTACTCACCCAGAGTTTACACGGGGGCTCTTCTGTACTTATTTGACCGCAATCCTATCTGTGGGAAGTTAGGTTTTTCCAATATTGTGCAATGTCAAATAATGTTGCAGCATGTAACCTCGCATGTGTGTGTGTTGTGTTGTCTCAACAACACTGCAAAGAACATGTATGTACATGTGTGTGCATCGTACGCGTGCGTGTATCCACGCATGCATCTTCAGGCTCAATTCCTGCAAGTCAGGGTGTTAAGACTAAAGGTGGGTGTGGGGTTTTGTAGGGTCTGACCACATTTGCGTCCCTGGCCCTGTGTGAGCAGCCTGGTGCCCCTCACTTTCACCAACAGTCCATTGTCACACTGTTGTACTTTCTGCTAGCTCCATAGCTTTGTTTAATCTGTATTTCTATAATTACGTGTTAGTTTGTTTTTCATATGTCTGAAACTCATGTGTGTGTCAATGTCCAGTAAATTTGTTTCTAAGTTTTTCTGTTGAGTTTTGGATTCTTGGTCCCTCGATTTTTGTTATTTCTATCATGAGAACATCAGTCATTTTACCTAGGTTTATGTTGTAAATGATTTTTTTGGTCAGTTGTCTTTTGACTTTCTTTATGACACTTTTTGTTGTGAAAAAAGTTTTTTTTTCATGTTCTTGTGGTCAGATGTACGGCCTCAGGATTATGAGTTGTGGTTGAAAGCCTTTCCCTGCGCTCAAAGAGGAATGTACTAGAAGTTTGGGGCTCTGCCTCCTGTGCTCAGCTCCTTGTCCCTCTGGAGTGTACTCTTGTGAATGACCCAGGTTGGCCTGGTCTGGATGCTGCTGGGCTCTCCTTCCTTGGAAGTTCCCCACACTCGCTCTTATCTCTCTGGGGTCTCTCTGGCCTTCAAGTGATGCAGGGGGTTGGGGCAGGGCAGTGAGGTAGCTGTGGCGTGGGAACAGCTTGCTCTGTAAGGAAGTAGGACAAGGGCTGAGAAGTCAGGACCACCGTCGTAGATAACAGGGTTTGCAGAAAGACTGGATGGAGGGCAGTAGGGCATTGGGGTGCAGGGAGAGGAGGAAGCACCTGGTAAGAGGCACTTTTTGTTTTTGAGCTGGAGAAGGTGCTGGAGTCAGGGCTAGGGATACAGAGGCCAGTTGGGGATGTGTTATCGTGCTGTGTCTGTGAGGCAGCCAAGTAAGATGCTAGGTGAGAGCTCTGAGGCAGGATTTTGGCGAGCTCACAGGTGTAGAGGCCTCAGCATATAAACAAGGTGGGCACCACAGCTGGATGGGGTTCCCAGGGATTGAGTGGGGTGGAGGGAAGGAGAGCCAGGGTGAGGAGGGCAGGCCCCAGGAGGGTGGCTATCCTGGAACCACGGCAGGGGTGGTGATGGAGCTCTGCTGAGTGGCTCCGCAGGGTTTCAGAACTGGTCTGTAGGCTTGGAGACATAGCTCACAAGTTTTATCCTACATGTGTGTGGGAGGCTGAGGCCCTGCGTCATAACCTCTCACTCACAGACCCCTGGCTCAGTCTCCTAGAGCTAGCCTAGGCCCCAGCAGGGGTCAGCCCCAGCATACCAGGCATCCCTCTCCCAGGGCCAGGCCCTCAGGGATGCTGCTGCTGAAGGAGCATTTTGTAATCACCACACACACAAGTTTAAGGCTCACTGATGCATAGTGGCCTCCAGGGGTCTTTGGGTTTCCTTGGGGACAACACTGGCTTGTCTGATTTACTGTGACCCAGCTCAGATATGAACTGGAAAAGCTTTAGGCCAGGAGCTCCATCGTCATCCTTTAGCCTGGGGTCAGTCGGGCAGGCTTTGGGGAGCGCCGGCTGAGAGCAGCCCAGATGCCGACCCTTGGCTCAGGCAGCAGCTCAGGGGGTGGCTGCTTCACACAGGGCCAGCTGTGGGTCTGGGGGTGAGCATCCTCATGTGTTAGGCAGGGAGGGAGACAGGATCTCCCAGCTCACAGGTGGGCTTTTGGAGTGCAGAGGACATAGACGATGCAGCTCCGGGGCTATTGTTCGGAGACCCCAGAGAACCCTTGCTGATGGCAGTGGCTCCTGGATTCCAGTACAGAAACTCCCCAAATGGGAGGCTGGGGCAAGGCTGTTGAACTAAATTTTTTAAGAAGAAAGGCATCACTTCCCCTGGTCTCACTGGGAGCTTGGGGAGGGCCAAGGAAGGCTACATGTTTAAAGCATGCTCCCTCCACACCAGTGTGCCAGGTGCACACAGACCCCTGCCCTCATGGCCACTGGAGGACTCCCTGTGTCACAGAATCACAGGCACCAAGAGGGCAAAGCTCCAGCTTGGGAGAGGGCTTAGGGGAGAGCACAGCTCCGGGTAGAGGCGTATAGCGTCGGTGTGGGATGTACTGTGCGATCTGGGAGGGCTTCCTGGAGCAGGTGTTGCTCAGGGTTACACAGAAGTTTCTAAACTGGAATGGCACATGCCCCATGTTGGGGAAATTGAGGGCTCCTCGGGGGGAAGTCTGTGATTCTATAAGAAGCAGGAGGCACAGTTTGGGGCACAGAGCAGCCATCTAAGGACTTATTACTTCCTGTTTTCATGAAACTGAATTTTAAGTTTTAATACAATGTAATAGTTCACAAAGGGTGGCTTTGGACTTTGGAGGAGGGGATGACGGGATTCCCAGGGTGCCCCTACCCTCTCCCCTGGCATTGTCATTTCAAACTTAGTATCTCTGCACCAGAGGACCCCTGCCCTGGCAGACCCTGTTCTCCTCTCTGGGACCAGCTCTGGCTCCCTTTGTTCCAGTGAATGAGCAGTGGCTGAAGGGTGTCCGGTGTCCTGGGCAGAGGTAGGGAAGGATGGGCTATTTTGGGTGGCAGGCAGGAAGTGTCAGCTCTGGGCCAGGGGTCGGAGGGCAGTGGTGCAGGGCGTGCTCCCAGATGGCCGTGAAGGGGACAGTGTTTCCTGAACACCCTTTCCTCTTCTCTTCCCGGCTGACTATGAGTGTGTGGGTCTAGAGACAGCATTGAGACAGAGAAAGAAAAAGGGGTTTCTGGTACAAGCAGGGGACTTGTTGGCCCTGGGTTGGGCCGAGGGATGAGCAGAACCCCTGGCCAGGTCAGCCAAGGATGGTGTAGTGTAGTGGGTGTGGGGGGTGCCCACAGAGACAACAGGCAACAGCCTCTTCTTGCTTTCTTTGGTCTCTTGGGGTTCAAAGGATGGCTGGGTTTTCCCTTGACTCTGTGGTTGGGGTCTGTGAAGCTGCAGGGACAATGGCACTGTCCTACTGTCCAGGACAGCTGCGTCAGAGCCTGCCTGTGGGTCCTGGACACCTGGCCTGCTGCTGCCTCTCCTGGGTGTGGCCTTCCTGGGCTTCATCATGAGGGGCTTCCCCTGCCCTTCACCCTGCTCCCACCAGCCAGGGCTTGAGCTGCTGCATCTGCCCGGGGCCTTTGCTCATGCACTTTGCTGTGCCTAGAATGTCTGTCCCCAGCTCTTCTCCTGACTCTGCCTCCATGTCACCTCCCAGAGCCACCTGCTGCCCCGCCAGGCCCTGGGACATCACCTCCCCTCCCCCATCTGCTGTTGCCTTGTTCCTTTGTGTTCTGAGCATGTCCTCTCCTGTGTCGATCACCTGCTGCTGTCTGTCTCCCTAGGGCCTCGCATGGTCCACATGCACTAAGTGCTTTCAGGGTGGGGGCTGCAGGGTAAAACCCGGTAGCAGGATGTGGCCTGGGTCATGGCCAGCAGCCCCTGGGGCCTTGCAGGTAGGCAGGAGTGTGTGTGTGCTCTGAGAGAGCTGCCTTTGGAGGGCCTTCTGGGGGTGGCCATAGCCCCCACCCGATTCTAGTTTCTGGCCTACACAGGGCCGGAGCGACATTGCTAGCCCAAGGCGTCCTTCAAGGTTGACCTCTGGGTGGGTGGGGACGTGGTTTAGTCCAGGCCTGGTCCCTCCGTGTGGCCTTGGGGTCCTCCCTGCTTGCTTGGTGGTACGTGGCACATGGTGGGCAAAGGTATTTCTGTGTTCCCAGTCACCGGGCAGAGGTGCCACCACCTGAGGGGCTGAGGACACTGCTGGTGACTATTGTTGAGTAGCTCTGCTGTCTGGCTATGGGGATGAGCGGCAAAGCCCCACTCCAGCCCTGCAAATCAACTGCTTCCTCCCTCCAGGCTGGCGAGTGGCTCCTGGTGAGTGGCTCCTGGTTTTGGTGAGGGCTGGCCTTGGCTCAGGGTGACCCGCATGGAAACCTGGCCTTGGGCAGTGTGGGGGCACTGCCACCCGTCCCCGCAGGCCCCTGCCAGGGAGGGCCAGGTCAGAGAGGGAGGGAAGAGGGCAGATGAGGCAAGAGGAGGCAGCCCCTGGGAAACCGTGGCTAGGCAAGGGGCTGGTGGCTTCTGGGAGGCAGACTGTCCAGAGGCTGGAGTGCTGCTGTCAGGAACAGGACTTGGGTCTTGCCCCAGGAGGCCATGGGAAGCCAGGGGTCGAGCACCTGCCACGTGCTGGGGCCCCTGCTCAGGCTCTGCCCGGGGGACTAGATCTGTATGAGGCCTGGGACCACTGCCTACCTGGTACCCACCAGGCTGTGCCCATATAGGGGTGATGACAATGGCACACAATCAGCTTCCCTGGAAGCCTGGGGGTGGAGGTGCTGGGCAGGCAATGGCTGTGGGGCAGGATGCTTCATTCCTACTGGATCTCTGTCTGTGGCATTATTATGGACCCAGGCCTGTGGCCCCCAAACCCCCAGGGCAGGGCCTCACACTCTGACTCCCTCGGCCCCTGCCCAGGCCCCCTGCTGTGGCCTCTGCTGCCCACAGCCTCCGTGTGTCATTGCTGTGTCCTCCAGGGCCAGCTCAGCTGAGGGGGTGAGGGGAGCTTTCTGAAGATCAGTCCCAGCTAGATAGTGAGCCCCGGCATGCCCAGGCATGGTCCTGGCTGGGGGCTGGCTGGGGCCTGGCTCAGGGCAGTGGCTGCCAGTCAGGGGACTTCTGCTGTCCTTGGTGACCAAGGGTCCCCACTGTGCCAGGCCAGGGAAGTGCTGTGTGGCAGCCATGGCAAGGCTGCAGGTGTGGCCCTATTGCCCCCAGACATCGGCAGCACTCATGGGTGGGGGGCAGACTGGGTACCACCAGTGGAAAGGGGAGTCCCTGTGACAGTCAAAGACTATCCCCCAAACTTGGCATCCTGTGTCCCCCTCACAATCGCCATTCCCATGCCCGTCCCCACCCACACACCTGGCTCCCTTTGGTGGCTGTGGACTTGCAGCCAGCCACATGGCCTCCTGGGATGAGGATGCTCCTCAGCTTCCCTGCACAGGCCATCACCACGTGGGGCCAGTGGGCTTTGTGTCAAGGTGTCCCATAGAAACGTCAGGGTGCACTGGCGAGAGTGGCCTGCCCTGCCTGCTCACCATCTCTCTGCTGCTGTTCTCTGAGCTGGGATGGCCCTGCTTGGGCCTGAGGCTGAGGCAAGTATGTCCCTGAGTCCTTGGGCCGCTCTCTGGCCCAGCCTGTGCTCATATGGGATGTCCAGGGCCACAGTGCAGTGCTGGCAGGGGCACTGTCCCTGGCGGATCCTGAGACCTTCCCGTTGCGATCAGGGTGTGGTTGCCCACAAGACTGCCTAGTGCCTAGGGCCCAGGTGAATAGCACCATTGGGCAGGCACTGTCCCAGGTGGTAGCTTGGTATGTTCCACTCCCCAAGGCAGCCAGCTCTCCTTGGGATCCTTGTTTAGTCAGCACAGAGTTTCCTGGTCTGCAGCCCCTAGGGAGCAGAGACTAGGGCTTTGGGAATCCTAGCTCCAGGGAGGCAGCAGGCCCTGTGGCAGGAGCCTCAGGAATGCAGGGTCTCAGCTGGGAAGGTGGCTGTGGCCAGGCCGTGGCCCTCTGGCAGGGAGGGTCCCTTGAGGAGAGTCCCCCAAGGTAGGGTTCTGATGCTGAGGTGGGCCCTGGGTTGCTGGGTCTTATCTGGTGATGCCTGACACTGGGATATGGCTGTAGGGGCCACAGGGCAGCTCCGTCCTGGCCTCCCTGTTCACCCTAGTGTTATCACACAGCTTCGAGGGGCACTGCCCACCAGGCCCCGAGTTCTTTCACCCTTTGACGTTGCACTCTCCCTGTCCAGACTGGAGGCTGCCGGGGCTGACTTGGGAAGGGTTGAAGCTGGGGCAGGGTGGTCTTGGAGCCACTCTGGGCTGTGGGTGGGTGGTGGCCAACACCCATATGGGAGCCATGGGCCCTTGTGGTACTGCTGAGGTGAGGGAGAGGAAGCTCCGTACCGCAGGGGACTCCTGAGACTGTTCTCTGAGAAGCAACCTTGCCATTCAGCCTGGGCCCCCTCACCCCTCTGGGCCTGTTTATCCTCTGTGGAAAGCAGGAGCTGCCAGACTTCTCCCCAGAACCTGTGCTGAGGGATCTACCCCAGAGTTGAGGCCAGGTGGGTGCAGAGCTAGCATGGGCCGGCTCTCGTCTGGGCCACCCGCACCTGGGCTTTGGGAATTAGGCAGGACCAGAGCAAGCTGGATGAGCCTCAGTTTCCCCACCTGAGAAATGGGCACCTTAATACCTAATCGATTAAAAACCTTTGGCTGCTCAGGTGGGGCCCACCTAACAGAGGGCAACCTCCTTTACTCAGTGATCATGTCTGAGAGATTCCTTCACAGTCACGTCCAGGCTGGTGTGTGATCAGCAGCTGGGCACTAAGGCCTGGCCAAGTCAATACCTGAGGATCACGTCACCCTAATGGACCCATCAGAAGCACATATGTGCTCCATCACAGGGCCAGCCACTCTCCTCCCCAAGGGAGGCTGGGGGTCTCATGCCTGGTGAGGTCAGGCCCAGGCTGCATGTGGCTGGTAGAGGCGGCTGCTCTTGCACAGCTGTCCCCAGGCCTCCCATGGTGGTGCCTGCATCTCTCTCACAGAGCAGGTCAGTAGCCACATGAGAAGAGTGCCCTGCCCCGCCCGCCTCACCTGCCCCACCCCTGCCTGCAGCCCAGTTTGCTCTTCCTGGCCGCCCGGTGGCATCAGCACGCAGAGAGAGTTCTGGGCACCAAAACTCAGGCAGAACGGTCCCACACCTTTCAGGGCCCTGTGGGATTTGAGGGTTCTTCTGGGTTGGAGCAGCTGTTTCTGTGGCAGACAGGTTTCCACATGGAGGGCCCACGGCCAGGGTGATCATCTCCCAGCCTGCTCTCAAAGTTCTGGGCAGCTCCTTGGAGCCACAGAGCCTGGAAATTGTGGGCCTCTTTCTCAGAGCATGGCCTGGGCACCTGACAGCGAAGGCCTCCACCTGGCCTGCTCCCAGACAGCAGCCTCTACCTCAGGCACCTGGGTGGGAAGGGACTGCCCACTGCCAACATCAAGAGTCCCCCTGTGTGCCTGGGGCTCCCTGCCCCTCCACACTGCTGTGTCCCTGAGTTCTTTCCAGAGTCTGTGCAGCTCATGTGGTGTTGTGTGTGTCTTTCCCCTGCCTGGACCAGGCCCCCACCTCTGAGAAGCCCTCCATGACCACCCTTTTGACAGGGTGTGTAAGAACAGTCCCCACATCCCAAAGGTCACTCACCCTGCCCTGCTGAGAACCCTGCCTGACTGTTCCAAAGCCTATGCTGCCCCAGATACTGAGGCTATTGAGGGCCTGTCCCACATCACTTCAGCCAGTGGTCAGAGAGGTGGCCGCTCCCAGTGCCAGGGCAACACCTGCCCATTTCTGTTGGGGGCACGTGGGTCACTCCCGGATACCAGGTCGGTTTCCCTGACCCTGAGCTGCCCTCAGATCTGCCCTGGCCCTCTGCCCTACCTTCATCATGCCTCACCTCGCTGGTGGCCACCCAGGGCTCTGGTGTGGGGAGCAGTGAGAAGGACTTGGCTTCTGCCACACAGGCAGTGCCAACCAGAGACAGTGGCAACTCCCCCTCACACTCTGTCCTGTGGAAGTAGACGGGCAGCGTCTTGCTGTGTCCCTGTGGCCCCAGATTCTGGGGCTGGAATATTGACAGTGTGGCTGGGACCAGTCTTGTGATGTGGCCAGGCTGCCGGGCACCCTTGACTCATCCCCATGCCCCAGTGGGGAAACCGAGGCTCAGGGAGGTCATGCAGCTCAGTGCCCAGGGATCTCTTATGTCCTCTGGAGTAGGCAGGAGCTTTCTTTTGCTAGAGACCAAGTAACAGTAGGAAAGACCAGCTGGACGTGAGGAGGGACTTTCCCAAGTAGGGATGAGCCCTGAGGGCACACACCTCCAGTTGCTGGTGACTTGCATGGACCTGGCTGCCTGGAGTCCGGGGTGTCTGACACATCCACTGTACTCACCTCACTCTACTCTTGGGTTGAGGTGCCCTGGGAGCACTGCCAACTCCTCTTGTCTCACAGCCGGCCCCTCACACCCATCACAGTGCCTGCCCCTGCCCCGCAAGACTGTCGCTGAGCCTGCTGTGGGACCAGGCTGTTCCCAGGCAGGGACCTGGCTATTTCAGAGAGGGGGGTACAGGTGTATCAGGCCCCCAGGGAGGGTCTGCCGAGCCGCCTCTCCACCCTGGAGAGGACTCTCACAGATGAGGATGTGTGTCCTCGGGAGATAAGGTCCACGTCCGTGAGGTCACATCAGTTTGTTCTCCCAGCACCTTCTAAATTTACCCTCTGAGGGGTATCTTATCACGAGCCCGGAGAGCCAGGCCTAGTATGGCCGGCACCCGAGAGGACAGAGCCAGCCCCAGCAGCCCTCGGCCCTGGGAAGCCCTGCCCCTCTGTCAGGCCACCCTGCCTCCTCTGGGTCCTTGGGAGAAGAGGCCTGTCCTCTCCCTGTTCACAGGCTGCAGGACCCAGCTGCCTCCCAGTCCTCTCCAGGATGTGACACACAGCCCCCAGCTGAGCCTGGCTGGGGCCTGACCTCCCACCACCTGGCAGCCTGGATGCCCTGCTATTCCAGGCTGACCCTCTGGGTTGTGGGTTGCCTGGTGGCTTTGGGGTGCAGTGGATGGCCTGGAGGCCAGTTCTTGCTGATAGCCCAGTGCTGTACAAATCCGGGCAGGTCACTTAACCTCTCTGAGCTTCTCCATTTTCTTCTGTGAACAAAGCATGAGCCAACTTCTCAGGCTTCTCGTGAAGTCTAGTGTCTACCGGAGGAAGACACAGCCTGATGGCCTGTTGGCTTGACGTTGGAAGGCAGCTGTGCTTCTGATTGTGTGGTGGAGCTCATGGGATTAACACATGTGCACACATGTGCACAGGCACTCTAGTCTCCCTTTCTGGCTGTAGCACTGCCTGGCCGGTGGCCCCAGGGAGGTGCTCTGCCTCTGAGCCTGGCTGGACTCAGGGCAGCATCTGAGAGGGTGAGAGGGTGAGGCATGGGCAGCCAGGCAGGATGGTGGGTCTCCCTGGTGTGGTTCCCACTGCCTGTCCTGGAGCTGGTCACTCAGCAACCCCTCAGAAGCTGCTCCTTCATGGAGAGGGGCTGGTTTGGGGCAGCAGACCTGTGGCCTGTGTGGCCCTCACCTGGCACACTGCCCACTCTCCTGGCTGCTTGAGGGGGCAGCCGTTCCCGTGTCCCTGCTCATATCAGAGCCTGGCTGGGAGGAATCCACTGCCCCAGTGACCTGTGCTATTAGTGCTTGGCCTGCGGGTCACAGGGAGCCATGTCTGGGCCCAATTCAAAGTCTGTACAGGAACTAGGCTGGAGGTTTGTGTGGGGGAGGGAGCTCTGAAACTTCAACCTAGACCTGTGGTTCTCAACCTTCCTAAGGCCGCAACCCTTTAATACAGTTCCTCATGTTGTGGTGACCCCCAAACATAAAGTTATTTTCATTGCTACTTCATAACTGTAATTTTGCTACTGTTATGAATCGTTATGAAAATATCTGATGTATTTAGGTGACCCCTGTGAAAGGGTCATTCGAAACCCAAAGGAGTTGAGACCCACAGATTAAGAACCGCTGACCTAGACGTTGATTCCGTCACTCAGTCATTCAACACTCACGTCTAGGCCTTTAGAGGTGATGCTGGCCGGCAGGCAGAGGCCTGGGCGGCCTTTGCTACCGTGGGGTGGCAGGCATGGGCAGCAGTGGCCTAGCAGTCAGTGAGTCAGCGAGCTGGTGACAGCCAGGTGGCAGAGGGGTCAGGGGGGGCCCAGAAAGCAGAGTTTGGAGTTCAGTCTTCACTGAGGGTCTTGGACCTGGGAGAGGCCAGACGGGTCAGCGTTTTCCCCAGATGACTCCGGCTACCTGTTGATGCTGCCTCAGCCCGGATATGAGGGGACTGGGCTGTGTTGAGGGGCAGGCCTGGTGGCCCTAGCAGTGGGGACCAGCCTTTGGAGAGGTACCTTGGGGACCAGCCCAGAGTCAGAGGAAGGGTCCTATGTTCCCAGTTTCCCTTTTGGAAAAACTATCAACTGAAATCTCCAGAGGCAGAGGAAAGCCTTTGTTTTGTAGATCACAGGTTTTAATCTAGGGACTCCTGGGCAGGCAGGGAGGGGTGTGTGTTTGAGGCACCAGCTCACTGGGGGCTCTGGGAGAGGGTGAGGGCCAAAACCGCACCTCCCAGCCCTGCTACTGACCATTGTCTCAGCCTGGGGGCTGTGGATCACGGTGCCTTTGTGACCCCACGTGAGCACTGGTCTCAGGAAAACTGCCCAGCTGGGAGGCCTGTCCATGTGCTGCTAGAGCTGGACAGCGAGGCCCTTGCTGCTGTCTGACCTGGCACAGCTGGGCACTGGGTCACCTCCTTGCCTTCTGTAGTCTGTGCCCTTTGTGTAGCTCCCTGAGGAGCTCCCGAGGCCCCACCAGCCAGCTGGGCAGTGTGGCCCAGTAGCAGTGGGCATTGGTGGAGTGTTGCGTGGTAGCCATCAGGCTGTTGTCATTCTGGTGAGAAGGGAGGGTCCCAGGGGCTGAGATGGACTCTCTGGGTGAGCCGCATAGGGCCCTCCCCATCATAGGCACTGCCCTTGCAGGTGAGCTGCCTGGGTTCCACCTGAGACCAAGTTGTCACCACCATCTCCTCTTCCCCTAGCATGATGGGGTTTGAATGATGCTGTGCACTGAACAATGTCCTCAAAAAGAGACGTCCCTGCTGACTCCAGTACCTGTGGACGTGACCTGATCTTTAAGAGTATTAGCAGACGTGATTCAGTTAAGGGTCTCAAAATGAGAAAATGAAAACTCTGAGTATATTTTGAACCATGTCTTAAAAATTATGATATGTTTTTGCCTGGCACCTGCTTGTCAGCACTCAAGATTAGCTGATTCTTACTCTCATCCAAAGTAATCCATGAAGCACCTGCTGCATATGACAGAAAACCCCACAGTGGCCCCCCAAAGGTGTCAAGCCTCATCCTGGAGCCTGTGAATGTGGCCTTTTGTGGGAAAAGCATATTTGCAGCTGTAGGTCCTGGGAGGACCTTGCTGGGTTGCGCAGATGGGCCCCATCCAGTGACTAGGCTCTCCTAGACACACAGGGGGATGTTCAGGTAGGGACAGGAATGATGCAGGTGTCCAGCCCCCACCCAGATGACATGCAGCCCCTCACATCCACCTGGCCTTGGGTGTGGTCCCTGCTGTGTCTGAGCCTCCATGTCCCCAATCCAGGGGACTCTGAGGGTGGTGTGAGGTGAGGCTCTCATCTCCTGGCCTGGGAAGTGCTGCTGTCCACATGGGGCTCAGATGAAGGACACACACTCGACTCCCAGCATCATGGGATGTGGTATGATTTGAGTGCTCCTTGGGAAGGTCTGGGGGTTCAAGCCCAGGCTCCACCCAGGACAGTGTTTGGGAGCATCTGGGTAGAGGCCTTTGTATTACTCAGCCCCTGCTGAGACCACCTGGTGGACAGCTAGTGTGGGTGACCATAGCTTGGTCAGCACCGGGTCATAGCCCAGCAGGCCTGAGGCCGCTGTCCCCTAAGCTGTGAGCACACCAGCCCTCTGGCCAGTCAGCCTGCCTCAGATGGGACAGGGGCTTCAAGTGAGCAGGGTATCCAGCCCCTCCTCAGCCCCCAGTGTTTCCTTGCGAGGAGACTTGTTAGGGCTGTTTGGAATCTTCCAGGGTAACTTTTGTTTAAAAGAGAATAGCCCCTCTGTGGAGCTGGGGTTTAGGCCTCAGTGCTGCCCCAGACCTTACACACCCGGGGCCTCTCCTGCCTGGGCACCTACAAACTACCTTCTGTGTGCCAGCCTGGCAGGGCCCCCACACAGGTCCTCGCTCACCATCCGCAGGGCATGTCCAGCCATCCAAGCCTTCATTTATTTATGCCTTTACTTAGCTTCCTTTAAAATGCTTTTTAATTGGGATAAAATACACACGATACACAATTGACCATCTGAACCACTGTTAAGCACCCAGTTTAGTGGCCATAAGCACATCCGTGTTGTGTATCCATCATCACCCTCTGTCTCCTGGCAGCCCCCTCTGCTCTGTGCCTCTTGGGGGGATCATGTGACATCTGACCAGCTCTGTCACTCCTCAGGATGTCCTCAGAGCTCCCCTGGTCTCATGTCCCTTGTGCATGATGTTTTTCTAGACCAATATAGCTTTCCTAGTGCTAGCGTCACTTTCAGTCCCCGTATGCTCAGTAAATTAAGTGTGCAAATGCAGCAGGTCTGCAGTTCCCTGAAGGACTCCATGCTGCATTTAAACATCCTGGGATTTTAGCTTACAATGCTCCTTTACTCAGTAGCTTGGCCACAGTGAGGACCTTGAAAAGGGAGCGTGTGGGGTACACGGTTCTCTTCAACGTTTGTTAGCATCATAGAATATCCTAGGCCCAAGAGACAGGACATGCCCCACAGGCCAGAGACGCTGCCACCACCCATGGGGCGTGTACTTGAGCAGCCCCTGCCTCTCTTGGAGGGACCAGCCTGGGCTGAGTCCCATGAGTGGGTCACTAGGGTCGACCCAGCCATGTAGAGGTACCATCCAGGGGCCCTGGTAAGTGTGGAGCAGTCTCAGAGGCCCAGTCCCTCAGACTGCATCAGACCCAGCCTGCCTGGACCCCCCGTGCCCCCACCCAGACTCTGCTTCCTAACGCCAGGTGCACTGGCCCTGCCCGGGCAGGACCCCTGCATTCCTCCTGTTCCCAGGGCAGCTGAGACATTGATGTCCGATAATGTGCTGGACGTCCCCTGGGGCTGGCACTTGCGGTCACCGTTCCTAAGGTCGATTTGCTGCTGAGGGAAACAAACAGGGCATTGTCCCTCAGGCAGTAGCCTGTCCTCCACCCTTGGCCCCTCCTCCAGGCCCTTCTGGGAACTTGGCTGGGGTGGTGTTCAGAGTGCAGTGGTCTCTGGGGAGTGGTCACCATCTTCTCCCCTGGAGCCCCTTCCTGTCTAGAATGCAAGTCAGGTTCTTCCTTTCCCTGGGCCTCAGTTTCCCAGCTCTGCAGGGACTGGGGCAGGGATGGTGGCCGGCCCTGGAGAGGTAGGCAGGGCTCAGGCGCTCTGGGCTTCAGCTCCTCAAGACCAGGGACCCTGGCTTAGTGTCCCCGAGGCTTCCAGCTCTGCTCAGGACAGGAATAGATTAAGTGAGAAATAAGATAAAACTCACTGTATCTGGAAGAGATAAAAGCAAACTTTATTATGTAATTCTGTTTGAGGTTGGAACAAAGTATTCAAATATTTGAGAACTGTTTATAAGGCCAACAGCCAGCCTAGCACGGGATGTCACCTCCAGGGAAAAGACTCTGAAGCCAGCCCTGGGAGAGGAGCTCTGTGGGCAGCCGAGGGGGGGGCTGCGGTGGGGAGTGGGTCTGCACCTCCTGCTGGGTGCTCCACCCTGGGACTAGATTTCTTTTTCCAGCTCAACAGTGGTTCTGTCTGCCCAGGGCGGTGGTTGGACGCCCACCCAGTATAACATCTGTGGTGTGGCCTAGGCTCTGCCCCCCTACTTTCCTGTCGAGGGGATTTCCTGTCCTCAGTGGGTCTTCTCTGGACAGGTCGCCCCAACTTGGCAGTACTTGCCCAACCACAGTGACCACCACCTGCCTGAGTCCATGTCCCCATCCCGTAGGGGGCCCCTCGGCTGCTGGAACCCATGTCATGAGGTCCAGGCACTTACACTCCTAGCCGTTCATCATGTCCCCAGCCCTGCCTGGGGCTGTAAGCCCTGTTCCCTGTGCAGTGTTAATGGGCCCGGTCACCCCTCTCTGTTCCAACTAATAATGACAGCAAGCAGGAGGTTGTCACCCTAACAAGCATAGGAATCAAAAAGCTATTGTGAGCAGACACAGGCTCCAAAAGGCACGTCACCTGCGGTGTTCTGCAGAGTGGCCTGAGGCTTAGCTACACTGCAGTGGGGACCTCACAATGGCCTGTCATAGTGCCCTAAAAAGGCCACATTATTGTTGGTTCTCTTTTCTTGCCTCTGCTTTGTAGAGTTTCAAACCTGTCACCCACATCCTAGCTCTGGACCTGGCCCCAGAGGCTATGGGTCAGCACACCTGGGTCCTGGCCACGGCCACAGCCCTCCCAGTTTGCTTGTCAGGGCAGTGAGGAGAGGCAGTGGTGTGGGTTGGTCAGCTGGGGCTCAGGCCTCCCATGGCTGGCTAGACAGCAGCCCCCAAAGGTGCCCATGTTCTAATCCTGTAGGTGGATTACATTGTGTGGCAAGAGGAACTTTGCATTCATGTGAAAGCCCTAAATTAGTTTCATAGTAGGGCTGAGTACATTGGGTACTTGCTGAAAGCTATAACCCAGTTACAACCTAAGAATAGGGGGAAGGGGAGGGGTGGGTGGGGGGAGGTAGGTAGAGGGAGGAGGATAGGTGGGATTACACCTGCGGTGCATCTTACAAGGGTACATGTGAAACTTAGTAAATGTGGAATATAAATGTCTAAGCACAATAACTAAAAAAACGCCGGGAAGGCTATGTTAACAGTGTGATGAAAATGTGTCAAACGGTCTGTGAAGCTAGTGTATGATGCCCCATTATCATATCAATGTACACAGCTATGATTTAATAAAAAATAAAAAAAGAGGAACTTTGCAGATGTAAGTGAAGGATTTTTTTTTTTTTTTTTTTTTTGAGACAGTCTCACTCTGTCACTCTGGGTAGAGTGCTGTGGTGTCACAGCTCACAGTAACCTCAAACTCTTGGGCTCAAGCAATTCTCTTGCCTCAGCCTCCCAAGTAGCTGGGACTACGGGCATCCACCATAATGCCTGGCTATTTTTCTGGAAATATGGTCTCACTCTTGCTCAGGCCAGTCTTGAATTCCTGAGCTCAGGCCATCCACCCTCCTCAGCCTTCCGGAGTGCTAGGGTTACAGGCTGAGCCACTGCTCCCGACCTGAGTGAAGGAGCTTGAAAGAAGAGACCGCCCCGGGTGATCCAGGGGGCCTTAATGTGACTACAAGGGTCTTTCCATGAGGGAGGCTGGCGAGTCAGAGCTGGCGAGCAGATGTGACTAGAAGAGCTCAGAGGGGTTGGAAATTGCTCCACCACCCTCTCTGCTGCCCCGAGTGGCTGCTCACCCAGGCCTGGAGCCTGGACTCCAGGGACCCCAGCTAGGCAGAAATGGACATGGCTGCAGCAGTGTGTCTCCAGGTTGTGTATCTTTGTCCCTCCTAGCATGACCTCTGTATGCCCTCCCATCCCCCATTTCCCACCTGTGGCGTCGTTTGATGGCAGAGTCTCCTGGGGAATCCTCATGCTCTGTCCAGGCCATGGTCAGTAAGCAGCAGAGTCAGTCCTGGCTGGGTGGTGGCTGCCATCCCCTGGGGGCATTTCCTGTTGCTGGACAGAGACCCACTCACCTCATTGTCACGGAGGAGTGATGAGTAGAAGCTTTATCCACTTTGTCACAGCAGAAGACAGGACTAAGGCCTCCTGAGACCTGACAGGATGTCCAGCTGTGTGTCCCCCCACAGGTGGGGTGGAGATGGCTGTGGGCTCTGGGTTGTGTCAGTGAGGAAACCAAGGCAGGGGAGTTGCCTAGGCCATGTAGCTGTGGGGAGCAGCATTGAGTGCTGTAAACCATCTCTGGCTGGACCCAGGGCCTGGGCAGGGGCCAGGAGGGTGTCTCCTGCCCCTGGCAGCACCTGTTCTGCCTCCTCCTAGCTGAGCCAGGCTGTGCCTAGACCCCATTTCCCTGCTGATCCTCAGTGGGGGTGTGGGCCATTGGCAGGTTTAAGCTGGGCTGTCAACCACCAGGGGGCAAGGGTGGCAGGTCATCATGGGAGGGATATGGGCTGCCAGAAGCCAGGAAGGGAAACCCCAGAGTACTGGCCAGGGCTGGAACCTGGCTGTGGCAGGGAACCTGTCTGTAGCTTCTGGGGCCGTGTGTGAACAGATTGGGTGTGTGTGTGTGTGTGTGCGCGCGCAGGTTCCGGGCACGTCGAGCCTGCAAGCGGCATCCTGGCTACATTGGGGTGGCCATGAAGGGGTTAAAAGCCACTTAGGGGGGCAGGATCTTCAGGGGCCTGGGCTCCCGGGCGCTGGGCAGCAGGTCTGTGCCTGTGGCTTTCTCCGTGTTTACATTTCTCGTGTAAGGCTACTGGAGGCCTTGGTGCCTACTGGAATCTCTCTCAGCCAGGAGGGGAGGCTGGGACCATGTTGGCCGGGTGCAGCCCAGGAACCCTGGGCTCAGCTGGAGGACCACCTCCAGGGGTCAGGCCGTGGATGGTCTGCCTGCAGGAGGCAGCCTCCTTATTGTCTAGGTTGTGTGATCAAAGCCGTGGCCTTCTATTCTCTGTGTGCCAGACCAAGCCCAGAGCGTTGGCCCCAGGGCAGGTTCCTTGCCCTTGCATTTGATGAGGTCCACACCCTGTAGCCTTGAGGCTCCTCTGGCAGCCACAGGCTCTTGGTGACACCTCAATAGCAGGCCCAAGAATCTGGGCCACCCGACAGGCTGGCTCCTGCACTGTTACCACGGGGAGCCCTTGCCAGCAGGGTCCTGAGCACCTTGGGAGCCCCAGTCTTCCTTGGGGAAGGAAGCTCCTTGGAAGCAATTAGTAAAAACAGCTTTGCTGACACACAGTTACACCCCCAGCCCATCTGGGCAAAGCATGCCCCCAGTGGTTCTTAGGAGGTCAGAGATATGTCTGGAATCTCTACCATTAAATCTAGAACATTCAATCACTCGAAAAGGAAGCCCTGCACCCTGTGTAGCTGCCAGTCTGCTTTCTGCTTCTGTGGGTTTGGGCATTCTGGACACAGGCACACAGCATCTGGTCTTAGTACAGTGTTTCTGAGGTCTGTCCTTGCTGGAGTCTGAGTGGGTGTTTCGTCCCTTTCCACGGAGGATGTTGTCCCTCTGTGCATGCCCCATGGTGGTGACCCACCAGCTGAGTGGAGACTGGGCTCTGGATACACTTTAAGTTCTTACCCCTGGGTGGGTCTGAGGAGAGGATGCCCTCTGCTCTGGGGTACACTGTGGGATGGGGCGGCCGGGAGGACAGCTGGAGTAGGTGTTGACTGACCGCGTGGCCTGTCTTACAGCTTTCTCATTGTCCTGGTCTGCCTCATCTTCAGCGTCCTGTCCACCATCGAGCAGTATGCCGCCCTGGCCACAGGGACCCTCTTCTGGATGGTACGTAGGTGCCCAATGGGTCATAGCAATGTCACAGTTGCCCTGGGGGCTGGTGTCTCTGAGTGTTCAGCCCAATAAGCAGAGGGCAGAGCTGCTACCAGCCTCTCACCTGTAGTTACCTGCCTCCCTGATTCTGGGGGAAGGGCACCTCCACAGCCCCCCACTTTCCAGACCACAGATGGGAGGGTCAAGGAAGGAAAGAAACCTGGAGCTGGTGATCTGGGCCGGCTTCCTGCAGGAGGGCCCTGCTGGGCCAGAGGGAACGACAGTTGTCATGGCTGTCAGGGGCCTGCCCAAGCCTGTGTTCTCAGTGACCTTAGGGTCCTGGTGACTCCTGCTCTGTACTGTCACTGGTGCACAGACCCTGCATTGTCCAGCCCCATCCTCCCCCTCCAGTCACCTGGATGGTCCCCTGCACTGGCCTGGCAGGGGCACCTGGGCAGCCTGGGCTGTTGCTGAGTGTGGGTGCCATGTGTCACCCTCCCTGTGAGTGAGGGCTGAGAGCATGCAGCCCGGTGCCTGTCTTCTAGCTCTATAGGAGGTGCGCGGGGCAGTTTGGGGACTAAAGGAATTTCCATCTGCAGCCCCTGGCCCCTCTGCCTGAGTATCCCACCTGAGCTCCCTGCTCTGAGAAGTGGGTTTTGAGGATTCCTCTCCTCCCATCTAGCCATGAGGCAGGGCCTGGGACAGGCCCCAGATCCCTCATGAGCTGAGTGAGCCTGCCTCTGGCAGGGAGTCCTGAGGGTGGACTAGTCCACCTGCTCTCTCCAGGACCTGCCCTGGGACAACACAGCAGGCTCAGCACTGGACTGGCTGAGGGGATGTCTGGGGGACGCAGAGGGTCCCTGAGGAAGCCACCAATATGGATGGCAGGTAGGCATGTGGGGCAGGGCTGTTGGCCACCTCTCTGGCCTGCACTGAGGTAGTCTCAAGTCTCTTACTAGGACTTTCCCCCCACCTACAAAAGACGGCATCTGCTCAGCCCCTGTGTCCCAGAAGCTGGGGCTGCTGTGGGGCTGGTTCCTGCTTATCCATGTTGTGTCTTCCCAGCCAGGAGCCCAGCCGGGCTCCCGCGTCCTCTCAAGGTGGTGTCCATTTTGTTTCAGGTGGCCAGCTTTATCTTCCCTTCAGAGCCTCTGTACTTTGAGTCATGAGCAAGCGTAGACTTACTCCCCTGATTTCTCCCAGCACTCATGTGCCATGTTTATTCTGTCTGTTGATGTTGCTGGTGGCCGTTGGGAATTTCCTGGTAGGTGATGTGAGGCACAGACCAGCTTTTATTCTTGGTCACAGCCTTCCAGTCGCACCAACGCCCCTGGTTCCAAAGTCCGGCTCCCTCCCTGATGTGAGGTGCCAGAACTCCAGATGCAATAAGACCTGCTTTGGGTTTTTCTGTCTGTTCCACTACCCTGTTGGACTTTCACTTCCCCGGGCCACCTGAGGTGGCTGTATGCAGCAGCTCTGTTCCATGCTGTGACTTTGTACCTGGGCAGCATCTTCTTTTCCAGGGCTTTTCTGGGGCTTCTTGCTATTTGCATTTTGCCGGGAATGTTACCATTCACTTACCTGATGGCACTCGGGGAACTGACGTGGGGAGGACTGACATCCACGTGGTGTGCCAAGGGTTTTATGATTTTGATGATAGTTCTTGTTAACTTTACTTCTGATGATGACACTGATGATAATAAGCTGTTGTTAGTTGCTGTCACAAATGTGGTCTTATCTTTCATTATGTTTTCTCAGGACTTCTTTTGGTATTTATGAAAACTGTTGATTTCTGTTGCTTTTATAACTCATGACTTGGCTACGGTTCTTTCCTTGGTTCTTTTGTGTTTCCGGATGAGGGATCCTTGTTGAGGCCATGGACAAGGCTTATTCTGCCCAGAGCACTGGCTATGGGTAGAAGGCCACGTGTCTCCCGTGGCACAGTTTTAGCATGATGGTGTGGATTCCGTCAGTATCTTTCCTGCATCTGTGAGGTGTTCCTGTTGGGGAGGTCTTGCCTCACTTCCCTGGCGTTGAAGCCCCTTGGTCCTGGCATGTGATATATGAGAGTGTTTTGTTGAGACCTTTGCACAACATCTGTGGATTGTTCTGCCACCCTCTTCTGGTGCTGAGTTTGCCGGATTGAGATCATGTCTTTTCCCCTCAGAGTGACTTCCAGCAACCTTGGGGGGCATGGGTCTCATGTTTCGAGGGTCCTCACAGTGCCTGTCCAGGGTCATCATGTCTTCCTTACTCACTGGTTCTAGGATGAGTGTCTAAGTCACAGGCTGCATTTTGCAGCAGAATGTCCTGTCCCTCCACAGAAGTGAATGTGGCATTTCTTTCCCTGGCTGCTGGACATTCCCTTAGGGGTCTCCATGAGAGACTGTGTGCAACTGTGCACATGCATATGTGTGTGTGTGTTCATATCCACAGGAATGTGTACATGTGCACCTGTACATGCATGGACAGTGAGTGTCCAAGAGTAAATGTGTACGTTATGTGCTTAGCTGTGTTTAAGCATGCATGTGTATGTGCGTGAGTATGGGTGTTATGCACGCTGGTCTGTGTACGTGTGTATACATTTGCATATGTGTGTCTGAGCATGTACATGTGTATGTGACAATTAATTTCACAAACATCCTAGAAAAAGTGCTTCATACTTCATTGCTGAAGATCACTACGGTCACCTTTGAAGTGCTCCCCTTGGGAAGGTACGTACCTTCAAAGCAGTTTTGGAACTCTTTTTCTGGAATGGAATGGCCATCACAGGTGTTATGGTGGGAGGGCTGACAATTAAGTTTGAAGACTCATCCTAGACAAAGTTTTGAAGGGCAGACTAGGCATTCTTCTCAGTACACAGCTTCCCAAGGAGGAGCATCTCGAAGGTGACTGTAGTGACATTCAGCAACAACGTGTGTAGTGCTTTCTCTAGGATGTTCAGAAACTTAATTGTCCCACCCTGTATGTACATTGTGGGTGTGCACTTGTGAGCATGTGGTACGTAGGTGTCTACAACACACGGCTGTGCTCATGTGCTTACAGACATGTGCGTGTGTGGATGTGTGTGAACCTGTGATTGTGCCCATTCTGCTCTCCTGCTGCCTTGGGTCCCCCTGAGGGACATGGATGCCTCTGAGTAACATGGGTCTCTCTGAGTGATGTGGGGCTCTGGGGTGACTTGGGTTTCCTCCAAGGACCTGGGAGTCCCCTGAGTGGTGTGGGAGCCCCTGAGTGACCTGCATCCCCCTGAGGGACTTGGGTTCTCCTGATGGATGTGGATGCCCCTGAGGGACTTGGGTCCCCCTGAGTGATATAGGTCAGTTACTCAGCTTCTAGGGAATTCGCTGGGGTTTTAAATGGCTCCAGCCACATGGTTCCTGCAGGGCTGACATGAGCCTCCAGGAGCCCTCCTGGGCCCTGCCTCAGCTGGGGCTGTCAGCCCTGGGGCTCCAGGTTCAGGTCCTGATTCCCCAGGGCCTTGGACCCTCCTCCTGGTGCAGCTGGCATGTGAGTGAAGCCCATCCATGGGCCTGGCTGTCAGGGACCCTCACAGACATATCCTGGGCTCTGGGTGCCCCTCTGAGCCTGAGAACCGGCATAGATGTGCCCACAGCACACAGCCTAGAGCCCTATGCTGGGTGTAAGGACCCAGCATAGCAACCTAGGTGCAAACCAGTCCGGGGTGGGTGGGCAATCCCCAGCACATAGCCTCTGCTTGGGGACAGAGGACAGACCCTGGTAGCCTCAGGCCTTATTGGGTCTGTGCAGGAATTCACCTGCTGCCCAGGTAGCATTTCTTATGGTGACACAAGCTCTCCATTTTTAGATTTTTGGGCATAGAGTTGAGATGTCCAAGAGCAGGAAGCGTGATCCTCCACTGCTAATCCTGGCTCCTCTGGGGCCCTCATGACACCTGGTGGCCAGTCTCTGAACTGCAGCCACGGTGGCAGGCAGCCTGGGTGAAACTTCGTCACAGTCGCTCCCTCCCCTCTGGGGCCCAGTAGGTGTGCCAGTGAAGCAGATTCCCAGCTCCATGAGCCCCTTCCCCTCGCAGAAGTGCCTCCTTTTCCACCCCTTGCAGGGGAGAGACCCCTACCCTTTCCCTTGACCCCGTTCTCATGTTGGCTGCCTCCCTGCCACCCACCACTCTTCATGTCCCACCAGGCACCCCTTCCACATAGCTTCTGGAGGCACCTCTTGCAACAAAAATCTGATCATGCCAGAAGCTCCCCCGAGGCATATGGGGTGAATTCCAGCTTCTCTTTCATGGCCTCCAAAGAGCTTCACCAAGGCCCCTCCGCCGCCAGACCTCTAACCTCTCTGGAGGTGCTCACCTTGGACACACCCTGTTGCCCCAGGGTCTGTGCCTGTGCTCTACCCACATTCTGGCTATTTCTCTGGCCTGGTAAAGGACTGGCATCTTCTCTGGTTTCAGGTCTCACCTTGGCAGTGGCCGTTCCTGTGCCCCCCCACACCCTCCCCACATACCCTCCGCTACAATCTCCCTCCAGCACCGCCAGCATGCCCTACATGTCCTTCCCTCATGCCTGCTGCTCCCGCACACTCTGCCCTTCACTCAGCTTCGGGGTGTGATGGGGAGGGTTGGGGGGGGGGAAGCAGCATTCTGTCTCCTCAGTCTGTCCCATCCTTCTGGAAGGCAGGGACCCCGCAGCTATGCTCACCCCCAGATGCCCTGTATGGGACATCCCTCCCTCTTCTGAGCCCATTTGCCCAGAGCTTCCCCATAGGGACACCCCAAGTGCTGGGTGGTCCCAGGCCTTAGTTTCGTGGCCTGCACGATGGAGGGGATGAGAGAACGCCTTGCCAAGTTTTCATGCACTTTCCCAACTCTTTGGCCTTGTAGAGACTGATTCTAGAGGTGGGCTTGAACTGGCTGTGTCCTGCTGTTACTTGAGCCACAGCCAGGGGTCGCTGCGGACACACCAGAGAGCAGGCAGCCTCAGCCCAGCGCGGGAAGGATTGCTGTGTGTGGGGGGTGCACTTCTGCAGAGACCCTGAGGGCTTCCTGGAGGAGGGGCCAGCGCTAGGGGGGTGGACAGGGCAGAGTGAGGAGGTGGGGGGGCATGACAGCAACGACCTCTCTCTCAGCTCCTGGCCTAGAGGGCTGGGTGTGCGACTTGGGCTCAGGGCACAGGCAGAGTCGGGGAGCGTCCTGGTTCCCAGGGCCTCAGCCTTGGGGGTGAGAGTGGGTGCTGCCTCGGAGGGACATGGTGCGAGAAGGGTGGGGGCGTCAGGAACAAAGGTCTGCGGGGTGTGGACACGAAAGGCAGCAGCAGGGGGCGTGCTTGTCACATGGCCAAGGGCTGCGGGAGCGGCGGGAGCGGCTGGGCGGAGGGGCGCGTGGGCCCCGCGCAGGGGTCCCGAGAGCGCCGCGTTTAAGTGGTGGAAAAAGTCACTCAGAGCCGTTGTACCCGGGAGCCCCCTGTTTTTTCCGTTCTTTTCGTGCGGCAGCTGCCATGGTGCCAGAAAGCTGTTATCTCAGCGTCCGTGGAGCCTGGGTGGTGCAGGATTAGCGCTGTACTGCAGCGGGGGCGCCGGGCTGGAGAAAGAAGCCCTTTGGGAGGGATCACAGCCAGGGGGGCTGGGGACCGCGCCTAGCGACCTGCTCGGCGGGGGGTGGGGGGTGGGGGCTCCACACTGTGTGCACTCGGGTCACTCTGCTGTGGGTATCACCACGTGCACGTGTGTCCCTGTATATGCTTTATGCGTGCACTGTATGTGAGCTTGCCTCAGGAACAAGTCCCCAGTGTCACTGCTCTTCTGTTTCTGGCCAAGGCCTGTTGCAGGCTGGAACTGCCTCCCCCAGCCTTCCACCCCTGGGCTCAGCAATAAGAGACCCTGCCCTGGGCCAGGTGAGGGGCTGGCTTTTGTCTCAGAATCACAGCTTTTTTTCAAATCCCACACAAAGAAAGAGGCACTCAAAAGCACAACACAAACACTGCCGTGTATTCTGTGCCTGCTTGTGGGGAACATACCAGGGAATTGTCCTGTAATGCCTGTGGTTAAAAAACCCGTGAGCTGCGGCCCCAGAGGCCTGGGGGATGAGGTCATCGCTGCGGCTTCCTCCTGCCTGTGAGGCTCCCTCACCCCGTGCCGTGACCCACCCCTCCCACCAGCTGGATCCTGCACTGCCTGGGTTCTGCTTCCCTCCTCACAGAGTGAGGCCCTCTGTTCCCCGGGCCTCAGTTTCCCCCATGGGGACTCCCGGGGCCCGGGTGACAGCCCTTGGTAGGCCCCCCTCACGTGTGGAGTGAGGTCAGGCTCCACACTGCATGCCCCAGCCCCTGGTTCACACTAAGTTGGCCCCACAGATGCCTTTCCAGCCCCTGTTTCTGCGCCCTTTAACGCCAGAGCAGCAGCCAGGGTGGCGTCAGCCTGTTATCCGGAGCTTGCTGTGTGGGGCCTCAGGCCCCTGCCCTGATGCACCCCGCCTGCTGAGGAGGGAGTGCAGCTCAGAGGTGAAGGCTCTTCTGCGCAAGGTCAGGGGGCCCAAGGTAGCTGGGTTTTCCATTAACAAACTCGAGGTCTGATGGCCTCCGAGGCCACCTCCTGCCCCAGGTGCACTCAGCCTGCACCTCCGTGCCTGGGGAGACTTTTCGTGTATGGCAGAGCCCCACACGCCTGCTCTGGGGGTGACTCCTGCTCTGCCGCTTGCCTGATGCTGTTATCCACAGCATTTGGGGACCCGGAGAAAGTCATCTCCCCTCTGTGAAGTGAGTTTGTTTGTCCCTTTGTCCCCATCACATGAGGGCCACCCAGCAAAGGCTGCTTCCTACTGGGGTGTTTTCTCTACATTCATTCACCTAGTAGGTATTTATTAAGCACCTACTGTGTGCCAGGTTCTATGTGCAAACAGAGTGGGGGCTCTTGGAGGGAAAGCTATGGGCCACACCCTGCACGTGTGGGGGCTGCCCTAACCTGTCTGCATTGAGCCCCTGACGTGTCTGACGTGTTTGCTCCAGCCTGTGTGTGACCCCCAGGCACAGGGCAGCCTCAGCTCTGCACCTCCTGACCCCAGTTCCCCCTAGTCATAAGCAGGAGCTTCCCCCTTGCTTACCTGAGACCCAGGACGACAGAGTCCCTTGGGCCTGCTGGCCTCTAGGTTGGGTGGCAGAGGTGGGGAGGGCCAGATGCAGCTTACACCTGGTGTGGGGAAGCTCCATTGGTTGGGTGGGGGTACCTAGCAGGCCCCCCTTGGTCACCACTAGCTTCAGCTACAGGGGCTCCACTGCGGCCTGGGTCACACTGACGTCCTGACACGAGTCTCAGCAAAGCCTTCGAAGCCACCAAGTCGAACTTGAAACCACTGTTGAACAGAAACAGAAGTGACTTGGCCAGTACTTAGGAGCGCCATGCTGGTCAGTGAGGGCCCTGGACAAGAGGTCCACCTGCCCACCCACCACTCGATGACACTGAGGCTGCTGACCTGGCTGTTGATGCTGCACCCACAGGGAGCTCCTGGTCCTGGGCAGCCCGAGGGCCGCTGACCGCCTCTCTGGTCCCTGCTTCCGTCTCTCCTTGTGTGCTGGCTTCAGCAACCCCTCAAAGTTGCCTGATTGGTGTGAGAGAGGGAGGGGTGTCCTGCCCTCCACAGACCTCGGTGCCTCCTCTCCAGGACTGCGCACCTCCAGGCATAGGATTAGCCTTCCCAGTGGGGTGACTTTAGAGGAAAGGGGCTGCTGCCACCCCCCAGAGAGGGCCTGTGCCAGGATGGGTGTCCCTGCCAGCAGGTGCTCTGTGACATGGGGCCGCACTCTGCCTTGGGGGGTGGCTGTGCTGCTGAAACCACAGTCTTAAAGCCTGAGGCACGAAGGGGAGGGCTGGAAAGCAGGCAGATCTGCATCCCTTTTGCAAGCTACGTGCCCTCCAGGCACACCCATGGCTTCCCTGTCCCCAGAGTTCACAGAAGCACTAGGGCCTTCTTGTAGGCCTCACCGGGACCTAGACAGCTGGACTGGGCCATGAGTGGTGGGTTTGCAGTCTGTGTTTTTAAACCAAGTGCATAGGCACGTGGATCCTATCCCTACACCCAGCCCTCCAAGAGGGCCGCTGGGACTCAGGCTGGGTCTGTGTGACTGAGGGCCTGGGCCACTCGAGTTAGACCACCGAAACTCTTCTTCTGTGGTTCTGGAGGCTAGAAGTCAAGATCCAGGGACCCACAGGGCAGGTTCTCATGAGGTTGCAAGACAGAGTCTGCCCCCAGGCCCCTCTCCAGCTTCTGGGGCCCTGCTGGCCATCTCTGGGTTCTTTGTCTTATCCACCCATCACCCTGGTCCCTCCTTTCATTGTTACACAGAGCCGCCCTGTGACTCTATATCCTAATTCTCCTCAAGCAGGGATATTGGGCATATTTGGTTTGGGTTCAACCTGCTCTGGCTCCATCTCACCCTAGCTGGTTAGCTCTGCTTCGCCTCACACTCGGAGGTGCTGGGATCTAGGGCTTCAGTGTGTGCATCGGAGGGAGCCCAGGGGCCTGCAAGCCGTGGCCCACAGCCCAGCAGCCCATTTGTGTGAATAAAGTTTTATTGGCACCCAGCCACATGCACTTGAGAAGGCGTCATCTCCAGCTGTTTTTGTGCTATGACTTGGAGTCTTTTTGTGAGAAGCCTAAAATACTATCTAGCCTTGGAAAAAGTTTGTCAAGCCCTGCTCTAAACTATTTATTTAACAGGGCAACTTTTAAAAGGGCAGTTGCTGGGTGCATTTAAACTGTCATTTAAATTACTAACATTTTTCCCCAAGAAAACAGAAGTGGGGACCATATGCCGGCCTCACTGCCCTCCTTGCCCTGCTGTGTGGCACCAGGAAAGGGTCACGGCTCTTTGGTTCCAGTCTCTTTCTGTTCGGATGTTTTAACTTAAATTTAATTTCAGACTTAAAGGACAGTCATCAACACAAGCCCCTCCCAGGTCCCTTCTGCCCAGCCTGCTGGCTGTTTTCATTTCACACCATTTTCTCTCTTATATAAGAAAATATAACTCTGTAGTGTATTGATTTTTTTTTTTTCTGACCCAATTGAGAGTAAGTTGGAGATAGCTTGTCCCTTTGTCCCTAAAGAGCCAGGGTGTAAGCTCTAAAACAAGGGCCTCCTCCTGCAGTCTGACCACCATCTACTTTCAGGTCATCACATGTCTCGGTGGGCATAACCGATTTTGTCCTGTTGTGATTGTCACACGGTTTTGGTCCCCCCCAACCTAGAGCAGCCTCTGCCATGCCTTTGTGGTCTTCCTGGGCTGTGGGGTAGACTTGGAGGCCCGGGGACAGGCCCCAGCTCCAAGGTCCCCACATGGGAGGAGGAGCAGGGCCCCCGGGGGGCCCGGGGCAAGGCTGCAGGGCAGGCTGTTTCCCCACGGTGGACATTGTTTATGCCCTAACTGGGTCCCCTGTCCCCAGATTGAGGTTTACAGGGTTTGGATTGGCCACGTTCCTGCCCTGGAGGCAGCTGCTTGCAAGGACAGCTGACATTCCTTTATGCAAAGTCTGAGCTCTGCAGAGAGCCTGAAAGCCGGGATCCTCGGCTCAAGTGGACGTCCCCAAACACGTGTGCTGAGGTCCTGCACTGGATTGTGTCCTGTAACAAAGGCTTCCTCTGTAACGCCAGCACTCGGGCCTCACATTATCTGTTTCGGGCCAGAATTGTCACATATATCAAGTTTGTTCGGAACAAGAAGGATGGGGGGGGGGGGCGCATGTGGTTGTGAGGACCCTAGGCAGGAAGCAGAGGAAACAGTACTGAGATTTTTGAGATCTTTCCGAAAACGCATAACCTGATCCCATGTAAGCGGTTTGTTCGAGTAGGGTTGATACTCCCGGACTGGGAGCTGGGAACCGCCAAGCAATTTCTGTCCTCCAAAGAGGCTAAACACATGGACAGCAGTGGGTCCCACATGGGTCTGAGGAGCCAAGCTGGTGGGCTGAGGTGTAAGTGGGTCCCATCCCTGCCCTCTGGAGGCAGGCACTCTCCCCAGGGCTCTCCAGAGCGCCTTCTCTGTATCTTGCCCAGGGACCGCCTGGAGCCCTTAGGAGTTCCAATTGTACCCCTAAAAGAAAAGGGGAGCTTTGTGCCTGCTGGCACATCCTTGGGGGATCCAGGAAGACCCCACCTTAGCCATGTAGTGGTCCTGGCTCATGGGTCTCGGCTCCAGCTTGTAGCCTTGGTCACTCCTGTTTATAAGCTGTACTGTGGTCTTTGGAGGATTGAGTCTTTGGAGGAAAGAGTCTTCTGATGGGCAGTGCTAGCATCTTAGATGGCACCAGGCACTCGGCAGGAGCCCCCCATGCCTGTGTCTGCACTGAGCACAGGGCCTGTGCAGAGGCCAGTGCGTCTGGACCTGGGGACCAAGCAAGCAAATGGGGACCTTTGCCCTACTGGGCTGTGTGGGCCACAGCAAGTGTCTCCCCGTCTTGCCCTCCTAGGCAGCTGTCCCACTGAGTCCTCAGGGCCCTGGAGACAGGCAGGTAGGAAGAAGGGGTACTGGGATGGCCCCATGTCCCTCAGGGGGAGGGAGGTAGCTGACCCCTGGCACCTGGCGTGCGTGGCGTGTGCAGTGTCCACGTCCCTCTCCCTGTGCTGCTGGATGTCTGGGTGCTCTCATGTTCTTGAATTTTCCCCACTATCCCTGCCTTTCCTTCTTTCCCCTTTTTGGAAGTCATGATGATTCATCTCTGGGTTGGTAATAGGAAACAAAGCTGGCTTTGGAGCAGACACAGTTGGGGTTAAGTGGGAGCCCCTGGACCTTGTGGAAGGTGACAGCTGTACAAGGAATAGGAGGGGACCTCAGAACAGCTGGGCTGGGGGGCAGACTACTTGAAGAAGGACCCCCATATAGCACTTTGTTCTCCGTGGCCACAGGTCTGGTTGGAAGTCGCATCCCTGTGAAGGGCGGCCTCAGCTCCCTGGCCCCCGCAGGCCAGACCCCGTGTCTTCTGTCCCGCCTTCCCCACCATCCACTGCTTCCCTGAGGCCTAAGACAGAAGTCAGACCTTGGTGGGGGTGCGTGCTGTGCCTGGGGCTTCTCCCCTGGGTTTAGAGTGTGCAGCGGGACAGGTGTTTCCTTTATGCTCTGCCCGAGGGCTGGAAGGCGCCTCATCAGTGAGTGCCAGGTTCGGTGGGGGTCTCCAGTTCAGGATAGCTGGGGGGCCTGGGTTGGTTAGGTCCTTGTTTTTACATCTGACCCTGGCCAGCTGGAGTGCCTTGTTTTAAGCACAGGGTAACAGCTGACATAACACAACGAGATGGGCTGAGCAGGCCAGGGCATGGGCATTCCACATGAGGAGTCGCCATGGGTAACAGGATGCACCCTATGGGACCTCGTGGCCGTGGGGTGCTTCCCAGTGGGGTCTACCAGCTGTCCTACCCGGCCTGGGAGGCTGCCAGAGGGGCTCAGCCTACGGGCAGGGGCCTGGGGAGGGGGTCTGGGCAGGTGCCAGAGCAGTTCCCCAGGGCACTGCATTCAGATGAGGTCTAATCACGTTCTTGGCCTCCCAGGTCACACAGAACAAAAACCAGAGGCTGAGGTGTGCACCACTGAAGCGTGGCAATGTGCAGTGCTGTGGGGCAGGGGCTCCATGTGCCTCATGGGCTGGGGCTGTGCTCTAGCACCTAGCTCTCCCAACCCCCGCTTCACTGAGCTGACTTCAGAGCCGGGCCAGGCAGCTTTTTCCAAGCCACTTCCTGTCCCCATCACGAAACTGCATGAAAATGTACCTGGGGCCAGAGGCTGCACAGCTCCCTTGGTAGCTGGTGGGAGCCACTCATCCCTGTGGCTTGGAGCCCATGTCTTTAGAATGGCAGCAACTCAGTGGTGCCTGTGGCTCAAAGGAGTAGGGTGCCGGCCCCATATACCGGATGTGGTGGGTTCAAACCCGGCCCCAGCTAAAAATTGCAAAAAAAAAAAAAAAAAAAAAAGAATGTTAGCAACTGAGGGCAATGATCTGCTCCCTGAAGTGTGGTCTCTGCAGCCTGTGACAGTCTCCCCATGCTCCAGGCGACATGGGAAGGTGTGAGCTGGGCCTCTGGCCTTCACAGCCTCTCCTCTCGTCTCCTCTTGGGTGTGGTGGGAGGCAGAGCCCCGTAGCAGGGAGCCTCGCTGCAAAGGGTTCCCGCGTTTAGATTTTCTGGTGGACCTTGTCACCGTGGGGACAGGAAATCAAGCAGAGGGTGGCTGTGAGCAGGTGGTGCTGTTTTCCAAACTTGGTCATGGTCAAGGTACTTGAAGGAGCAGGTTGGAAAAGGCACACCCTGGTCTAGTGTGGGCCCCTAATAGAGAAGGGGGCACACACAGGCACACACATGCACACATGGGCACCTGAGTGGGCAGGCATGGGAGAACACGGACGTGTGTGGACAGGCACACAGCACCAGCAGACACTCACATGTGCATGCATGTTCAGGCTTACACACGTGCCTGCATGCACACGAGCACACTCAGGCCCAGAACTTGGGCCAGCAGGGAGTGAGACCCCCTTGGGGCCGCGTTCCATTTGCACATTCAATCCAGAAACTGTCAGCATGGGAAGTCTGGATGAGAACAAAATGTCAAGTGTGTGCCGAGAGGCGCAGGCCGGTCCCTCTTCCTGGTGGGGTGATGATCTGGTCAGTTTCCGGGCACCATGTGCTAAGAATAATTTGTGCATTCAGAGTAGGGTTTTGGGGGGACCTGGAGAAGGATGGGCATCTTTATTTGATTTTAAGTTTGTTTAGCTGGGCCTGTGTCTCCCGCTCCCCCCCTCCCCCCCTCACCGTGACCATTCTCTGAGCTGACTAGGTGGATTTGGGGACAGTTGCTAATGTCCTAGGAGGTGGGGGATCAAGCTGGGGTCCATTCGTGCACATCTCAGCATCGCCTGCCCCACACAGTCCCTGAGCCCAGCGGTTGCTTATGAAAGTATGAGATTAAAGACAAAGCTGTGGTGACTTTGCTGTTCCAAGGCTGCTGGTGAGCAGGGCCTGGTCCCCATTGCAGGGTCCCCTGACCTTTCCCACAAAGTCTCTTCTGCTTGAGATGTCTTTCTGTGTCTTGGGCTTACGGTGATTTTGTTTTTTAAATGAGGACATCTGTTAGACCACTTAGGAGCTCCGGGACCTTGGGAAATACACCTCTCATCCCAGGAGATTGTAAGAATTTGTAGTGTCCTCCCAGCACTCAAGGGTCCCTTTCAAAGGTACCAAGGCCATGGCCAGCTGCAGGAGGCTTGGGGTGTCTGGTGGCCTCTGGAGGCCTCATTAGTCCCCTGACGAGAGGACAGCCCCAGCCTGCGGCTCTGGAGCCTGGAAACACAGAGGCTGCCTTGTAAGTTCAGCTTTCCTGGCCCTCCTGGATCTAGGTTTCCTCGTGTGTAAAATTACAGACGACATAGAGACTCCAGCTCCTGGGGCTGTGAGGACACACGGCATGGAAATTCTCAGTCCAGACCCATAGCAAAAGAGGGCCGGGGGTGTTGGTGGACAGTGCCTCCTCCTGTTGGCAGGGGTTGGGGCAGAGGTGTTGTGGTCCCAGCAGGGGTGTGCTGGTTGGGAGGGAGGGACCTCGATTAGGAATCACTGTAGCCTCAGGTTTACTTAATCTGCTCACTTAAAACATTAGTTTTATGGACATCTATTTGGGATACAATGCACTGCCATATTTAAAGTGTACAAGTTGGTGAACTTGGATGGCTGTGTGTGTGTGAAACCGTCAGCCCCACGAGGAGTGTGGATCCACCGTGACCCCCAGAAGTGCTCTTGTGCTCCTTGGGGGTCCCTTCTACCTCTCCTCCTAACTCAGGAGACAGCCACTGGTCTGCTTTCTGTCAGAATGGTCTGCATTTTCTAGCATTTTCTATACGTGAACATATACATGATATACTCTTTTTGTCTGTTTCCTTCAGTCGGCATCATGAGCTTGAGGTTCATCCAGGCTGTTGTGTATATCAATAATGCATCCTTCTTCATCTTTGAGCAGCACAGTGTATGTGGGCCTATCACAGTTTGTTTATCCCCTCGTGTTCTGATGGACTATCTTTGTGTACCAGTCTATGTAAGGACTTATATTTCCTTTTTCCTTGGTAAATATATAGGAATAGAATGGCTAGATGACATGGTGGGTGCATATTAAGTATTTAACGGACAAACTGTTTTCCAAAGCGACAATACCATCTATACTGTTTACACTCTCAGGAGAGCTGCGTGGGAGAGTTCTGGTACCTTCACCTTGTCCTCAGCACTTGATATGCTCAATCATTTTCATGTCAATCTAACAGGTGTGTGAGGTATCTTGTGGTTTTCTTTTTCATTTCCTAATTACTAGTGATGCTGAATAACTTTTCACAGGTTTAATTGGCACCTGTGTAAGTTCTTTGGTGACATATCTTTTTGAATCTTTCGCCCATTTTTAAATGGGGCTATTTGTATTTTTCTTACTGAGTTGCAGAAGTTCTTTATATATATAACGGTCACATAGATACGTGTTTTACACATTTCTCCCAGGCTGTGGCTTCCCTTGTCACTTATTTAGTGGTGTCCTTTGAAGACAAAGGTTTTTAGTTTTATGAAGTTAAGTTTATTGTTTTTTTTTTTATGTCATATTTTTTAAATCTTCACCAAACACATGGTCACTAAACTTTTCTTCTAGCCATTTTATAGGTTTAGTGCTCACATGATGCATTTTGAGTTATGCTATGATGTATTTTAAGCTAATTGCGGGTTGAGCTTTGTGTATTTTTTTCCATATGGCTGTCCAGTTATTCTAGTGCTGTAGGTTGAGAAGAAGATCCTTTACCCATTGAATCCCCTTGATGCCTTTTAAAAAATTTAATTTACCATAAAAAAGTGTGGGTGTCTTTTTTGGCCTCTCAGGTCTTACTGATCTATTGCTCCATCTTTTGCCAATCCTACACTGCCTTGATTATGATAGCTTTATAATAAGGCTTGAAATAAGTTAGCATAATTCATCCAACTTTTTTTTCTTTTCCAACTTTGTTTTGGTTATTCTGGATCCCTTGTATTTTTATGTGTATATATATAATGTGTATTATATATACATATATATATATTTACAAAGAATCCTGGTAAATATTTTTGTTTGATATTGCATCAGCAACTAAAGATCAACTTGGGGAGAATTGACATTTTACCAATATTGAATCTTGTAATCCATAAGCATTAAATATCTCTCTGCTTCTTTGGATTTTTATTTTCTGTCCGATGTTTTGTAGTTTTCAGTGTATATTCTAGTACACTTTTTGCCAGATACTTAAGTATTCATGTTTTTGATGCTATTGCCAATGATATTTCTTTGTTAATTTTGATTTCTCATTTAGAACTGATTCATTTTGGCAAACTCATCTCTTACCTTGCAAACTTGCTCACCTTACTTATTCTAGTCGTTTTTTTTGTGGAATTCATTGCTTTTCTTATATTGATGATTATGTTGTGTAAAAATAGAAATGACTTTACCTCTTCTTTTTTAATCTGGATGCCCATTTATTTCTTTTTTTCGGCCTGGTTGCACTGGCTAGGCCATCCCATACACTGTTTGATAGAAGTGGGAGAATAAACATCTTTTCTTTGTCCCAAATCTTAGAAGAAGCTACTATCCTTCGTGATCACATGTGGTGTCAGGAGGGGGTCCCTTACCAGGTACAGGAACATCCCTTCCAATGCTGATGCCAAGTCTGATGTTGGATTTTGTCGAATGCTTTTTTATACATCTTTTGATGTGGCCATGTAGTTTTTCCTTCTTTAATCTCTAAAAAGGACAAGTTATACTGATTGATTTTCAAATGGTAAACCTTGCATTGCTGAATAAAGCCCACTTGGTTATGTTATATCATTCTTTGTTTATATTGTTGGACTTGATTTGCTAAAATTTTACTAAGAAATTTCACACCTAAGTTCATGAGGGATGTAGTCTGCAATTTTCTTGTAATGTCTTTGGTTTTGGTATTAGGGTGATGGCGGCATGATGAGCTGAGCGGAGCACAGTGTTCTCTCCTTCATGTTGGGGGCGGGGGGTTCTGTGTAAACTAGGTCTTATTTTTTTCCTATATGTGGGGGGGACTTCAGGAAAGCCATCTGGCCTGGACTTCTCTTTATGAGATTATTAACTAGATTTTAAATTTACTTAACAATTATATTCAGGGTGGCACTTGTGGCTCAGTGTGTTAAGGTGCCGGCCCCATATACCGAGGGTGGTGGGTTCAAACTTAGGCCCGGCCAAACTGCAACAAAAAAATAGCTGGGTGTTGAGGCAGGTGCCTGTAGTCCCAGCTACTCAGGAGGCTGAGGCAAGAGAATCGCCTAAGCCCAAGGATTTGGAGGTTGCTGAGCTCTGAGCTGTTACTCTACCAAGGGTTAATAAATGAGACTCTATCTAAAAAACAAACAAACAAAAAAAAAAATATCAGTTATATTCAGGTTATCTGTTTCTTTTTGAGTGAAGTTTTATATTTTGTGTGTTTAAAAAAAATCTGTTCATTTCACGTAGGTGTTAAACTTATTAGAATAAAGTTCATAATATTCTATTCTTTAAACCTCTATAGAATTTGGAGTAATTTCTCCTCACATTCCTGATACTGGTAATTGGTGCCTCTTACTTTTTGTGTGTAATCAGTCTGGCTAGAGCTTTTAGCAATTTTATTGATCTGAAACAATCAGCTTTTTGTTTCATTGGCTTTTTTTTTCTTTTTGGTTATTTGATTTATGCTCTGATTTTGATTATTTTTTATTATGCCTAGTTTTAATTTGCTCTTTTTCTAGTTTCTTTAGTAAATAACCTTGGTTTCCCTCCTTGAAATCTTTTTTTTTTTCCTTCCTAATATAGGGATTCATGGTATACATTTCCCTTTAACTCATGTGTGGTGATTTTTGTTCCCTGAGTTATTTATCCCATTCTAAATATTTTCTAATTTTCTTTTTCCATTTCTTTTTCTTTCTTTCTTTTTTTTTTTTTTGATGCAAAAGTTATTTAGAGGTCTTTTCTAAACATTTGGGGGATTTTAAAGATGCTTTTCTGTTACTAATTTCTACTTTAATTCATTTGTAGTCATAGAAAAAACTTCATATGATTTGAGTCTCCTAAAATTTACTTAGATTTGATAGGCCTAGAACATGGTTTATATTGGTAAATAATTCCCTTGTGCACTCGCAAAGGGTGTGTTTTTCGCCACTTCTGGAAGCCTTCCCGTATGTGGCAGTTATGTTAATGCGGTGACACTGTCAAACAAGTTTGTTGTATCTTTACTGATTCTATCATCGTTCCGTCAATTATTGAGACACCGATGTCAGAATCTCCAGCTGTAATTGTGGATTTGTCTCTTTATTCTTCCAGTTCTCATAGTTCTTGTTCAACGTATTTGGAAGCTTTGTTACTGGTTTCATCAGCATTCAGGATCGGACCACCCCCTCCTCCCACCCTTGCCAGCCTCTCCCCTCTAACCCTTGCCTGTGTTGGGGGCAGTTTGATGGCTCAGTGTCTCCCTCTGAAAGAGACGGAGCCCAAGTGATGTGGGAGCCTTTGTCAAGGGTCCCCTCAGGAGATGCGAGAGTGAGAGAAGTGAGGTTGCCACTGTCCTGATCCCAGGGAGGCCCTGTTAGTAGAGAGCTGTGTGACTGCTCGTGGCCAAGGCACTTCCAGTAACTGCTCCGCGCGGCCCGGAGGATGGGCTTCCTCTCCCCAAGCACCTGGGATGGGAACAAGAGGCGTTCTGTGTGCTGCAGCCCTTCCAGCGGTGGGCCCCCTGGGCTCCTGGGGGCCTGAAGTGGGGACGCCTGGCAGGCAGTGGATGTGAGCTGCAGCACGTGGCCCTCCTTCCCCAGGGAGACCCTAAACAGGGCAGCCCCTCCCTGGCTTTCCTTTCTGTGCTACACAAATGGGGGCCCTGGACTCCTGCCCATGACACAGCCACCAAGTCGAGCTGCACAGGGTGGCAGGAAGGGGAGCCTGGCTCTCCCTTGAGTAAACCTCCAGACCTGCGGGGAGCCCTGGCCCCACTGTGGAGATCTGGTATGGACGTTGTTCTGCGTGTGTCTCCAGGGAAGACTTATACAAGGGGGGTAGCAGGTATTTGCTGTCAGGCTGGACCTTGGATGTTGCTTCAGCGAAGCTGTCCCTCTGCCCTGCCATCCCTCTGCCCCACCCGTGGGGCCCTTTGCACTCACTGGTGTTTGGTCCCAGCTAGAGTCAGCCTTTCTGGTCACTGTTGGGGTGGTCTCTGCAGAGGAAGAGCATGACACTGCCCCCGGGTTTCTTCTGTGCTGGGGTATCCGCATCCTTGCCGTCAGCTCTCACACCCCCTCCTCAGGTCATTCTGGGGTTAGATGAGATGACGTGGGTGGAAGGTGGAGGAAGCCAGCACACTTGGAGCATTGCAGAGAGCCCAAAAGTCTCCAAATTCCTTACTGAACAAGTCCATGTGTGGGGGGCCCTGGGAGTGCCGGAAAGCAGCCCAAAGGGAGCTGCCTGTCCACAGGGGCCAGGGGTCAACATGCCAAGGGGCCTGGAGTGTGCTTGCCAATGTCAGGGTGCTGGGATTGGGCACAGGGCAATACATGGGCCCAGGTGACCCGAAGGTGGATGCCTTATGAATCAGAGAGAAAGGCCCTCTCGCTGCTGTACAGGGAGGGTGGGCGGCACAGAGCTCAGCCCGGGATGAGGGTGCAAACAAGCGGGGTCCTGAGTGTGTTGTCTGGATGTCAGCCAGTCTCCAGGCTGTCTCTGCCTGGCCCAGGAGAGGGCATGACTCAGATGGAGCCTGAGCTGTCCTGAGAAGGTGGCAGCAGGGAGGTGGGAGGACGGAGGGTCAGCTCCCATGCAGTACTTGGCACCCAGGATGGACACGCCAGGAAGGGCGCTGTCCCCTCAGCAGGGGCCAGTGGTCCACGGTTCCAGTGGGGGATATGTAAGGGAGGCCGGACTGAGGGCTGGCCAGCCGAGGACTGGGCTGCAGGGTACTGAGGGTGGGAGTGCTGGCCGGCTGAGGACCAGGCCATGGGGTGCTGAGGGTGGGAGCGCTGGCTGGCCGAGGACCGGGCTACAGGGTACTGAGGGTGGGATGCCACTTTTTGACTCGAAATTGTTTCTTTCTCTCTTTAACCTCCAAGACCAAGTCTAATTTGGCCCATCTCTCCTCGTAAATGAACTTTAACAAAAATTATCAACTGACTCATACATTTCTTAGGTTAGGCTTATTACTTTTCTGATTTCTTAATTTAAATTTATGTTAGAGTTTTAAATTGTGTACAGAAAATTTCTCTTCTTCAGTAGGTGTCCAGTTTGATGAGTTCTGGCAGATACGTACAGTCATGTAACCACCCCCTGAAACTGAGATCCAGGACATTCCCGTCACCCCGAAAGCTCCTCTGTGCCCCTTCGCAGCCAACTCCTCCCCGCACCTGGTAACCGCTGACATGTTCCCGTCCCTATAGTGCTGCCTTTTCCAGAACGTCATGTGAATGGAATCCCGCAGCCCGTGGCCTCTGCGCCTGGCTTGTATCACTTAGCATAATTCATCTGAGGTTCATCCATGTCATGATCTGTATTCAGCAGTTTCTTTCCTTTTTATTTGGAAAGGATAAAATGTACCACAGTTTGTTTATTCATTCACAGGCTGATGGACACTTGAGCTGTTTCCAGTTTTCAGCTGTTATGATTAAAACTGCCATGAATATTGCACGCAGGTTTCTGAGTAATCGTGTGTCTTCATTTCTCTGGGGTGAATCCCTCAGAGTGGGCTTGCGGGGCCGTGCCGTGGATGTGCGTTCCCCTGTCTCAGAAGCTGCCAGACTGCTTTGCAAAGGGGAGGCCCGTTCTCCACTCTGAGCATCAGTAGTGCGAGCGCTATGGCAGCTGCGTTGTCACCAGCACTGAGTGCTGTTGGCTTTTTAAGTCTTAGCCATTCTAATTGGTCACAGCCCTGTCACGACGTGACTTGAATTTGCATCTCCGTAGCAGCTCCTGGCCTGGGGTGCACTTAACATCCACATAGCTCTTTCGGTAAAAGTGCCTGTTGTGTGTTCTGCTGATCAGCATAGTTGAGTTGTCTTCAGATTTTTGAACTGTAAGAGTAGTGTCAATATTCTAGATGTAAGCCCTTCATCAGATCTTGGCTTGGCAAGTATTCCCTCCCAACCTATGGCTCTGTCTTCATATTTTCTTAATAGTATCTTTCAAAAGAGCAGCAGTTTTTAATTTTGATGATGTCCAATTCATCAGGGTTTGTTTTTTTTCTGTAGATTTCATGTTTTTTTGTGTTCTGTCTGAGAAATACTTGCCTAATCCAAGGTTACAAAGCTTTTTTCCTGTTTTCTGTAGAAGTTTTATAGTTTCACATTTCTTGTTTAGATCTGTGATTCATTTCAAGTTTAACTTTATATATGATGACAGGTATGGATGGAGGTTAAATCTTTTTGCATGTGGTTATCCAGTTGTCCCAGAGACTTTCTTTTCCTAGAATTACTTTGGCACCTTTGATGAAAATCAGTTGGCTGTGTGTGGGGGTCCGATTTCTGGACTTTGTTGTAATCTGTTCTGCCAATAAAGCACTGTCTTGATTACTGCAACTTTTATACTAAGCCTTGAAATCAGGTCCTGTTAATCCTCCAATTTGGTTCATTTTCAGAAGTGTGTTGCTCTACCAGGACCTTCACATTCCCATGTAAATCTTAGCATCAGCTTGTCAATTTCTACCCAAAATATCCTGCTAGTATTTTGATTGGTACGGTATGGAACTTGTAGGTGAAATTGGGTGTCACACATGACGTCTCAACAGGACCTGGCTCTCTCACCTCTCGTGGGCTCGTTCCACTCAGGTGTTTCTAAATGGGCACACTCAGCATCCTACAGTTTTCGGGGCACAGATTCGTGGAATTTGTTAGATACGTTACTACTTGGTTACTTTTTCAAGCTGCTGAAATGGCATTCTTTTCTCCATCTCGGTTTTGGATTGTTTGTTGCTAGGATACAGAAATACATTTTGGGGGTGCGTTACCAGGCTTTCTGTGATGTTGTTAACCTTATTTATTTGTTCTAGAAAATCATTTGCTCATTTCTGTCTTCCCTGGGTTCTGCAGGATTTTCCATGGAGATAGGTTGTCCCAAATCAAGCCATTCTTCTTTTCTTCCTTTCAATCTATATGCTTTTGATTTTTTTGTTTTTGGCTCAATGCACTGCTCAGGTAGGACCTCTAGGTATATATCCTCACACTGGACAGTGAGGGGAGAGCACATGGGGGTCACTACGAAAGTTTTGAGACAGACCGTGTCATGGTCCATTATTTCACTTCCAAGAAACACAGTCGACAGCTGCCCTTCGGATTCAGTTGTGCCAGTTTCAACTTGCTCAGCTTATTGGTGTTTCTGGGAGGGCTTCGTTGGTTTATGCCACATGTATTATACATCTCTTGATTTTTGTGTATCTCAAAAACTTTTGTAACGGCCCACATATATCCCTGCTGTCTTCCCAGTGTGGAAGGCAACAGCGTCCAGTCTTTCAGTGATAGCTGCGGAGTTGTCGTGAATGTGGTTTCTCACGGTGGAGAGTTGCTTCTCTTCCTAGTCTGCAGAGAACAGAGCGCATATTGAGAAGGGCTTTTAGACTTTGTCAAGTGCCTTTTTTGCCTCTATTGAGATAATCATGTGTCTTTTCTGTCTTCGTTTGTTAATGTGAATAGCCCTGATCAATTTCCACATAGTAAAACAACCCTGTGAATGTGACACAGAGCCCTCTTGGTCATGATGTATTTAAAAATATATTGCTGGACTTGGTTTACTAACATTTTGTATAGACATTTGCATCTGTGCTTATGAGAGACATCATTCTCAATGTGTTTGCTGGTGATGTCTGGTTTTGGCATCCGATGCTGCTGGCACTGGGGAATGATTGGGAAATATTTCCTGCTCTTCAGTTTTTAGGAGGAATCTGTGTAGAGTAGCTCTTATTTCTTCCATGTTAAGCCACGGGGTCTGGAGTTTTCTTTGCAGGGAAGTTTTTCATCAGAAATTCAGTAGCTGTGGGGCTATTTTGTTGTCTGTTTCTTCTTGACTAAGTTTTGGTAGTTTATGTCTTTGAAGGTATTTGTTCCCAAGGAGCAGCAGCCACGCCCACATTTGAAAATCAGACCAGCTAGGGATGGGATATCACTGGCTTGGGGACTGCGGGGTTTGCAAATGTCCAAAAGTAGCCTTGTGCGGGAGACCCTCCTGGAAGCCCAAGAGAGGACTTGGGGTGGGTGGTCTGAACCCAAGAGCTGCCCACGCCCCTTCCCAGTCTCATCTGCTGCTGGCTGTCCAGCTGGGCAAACCCCCCGCCCCCCAGTGGTTCTGGGACAGGACACAGCAGGGGCAGGGGACAGAGATCAGACTTTTGCTGTTTCCTTCCAGCATCACTGCTCAGGAAGGCAGCCCCCTCTCAGAGGGGTGAAATTCAAGAAGACGGGCCCTCTGGGTCCACGACAAGCCTGCTTTTGTCCCTCCTGTTCACTGTGTAAACTTCAGCCCTAAAACAACATACATCCTTCTGAAGTTGTTCACATATTAGCTCTTAAAACAGCAAAATCCGTGCACAATTTCCTCTCAATCCCTTAAAACATTCCTGAAAGGGAAAAAAAAAAAAAAAAAAAACTGTTTAAATTCACTGCCTGTCATTAAAATCTCTAGATTTGCGGAACCAGAGCGCAGCACCCGGCCGTCAACAGGCCAACGATGGCCGTGTGCTCACACGCACCGGCCACCTGCACGTGGGCACAGGCACACAAGACAACGTGAAGTGGGCAGCCTTTCCTGTCCCCATGCCACAGAGGCTCACACTGCCACCGTCAGCTTCAGGGCCTCAGCCTCAGTTAAAGCTAGAGCCAGCAGGCCCTGCTCAGCATCCCAGCCAAACCAGAAGAAGAGGTGCCCTTGCCTGAGTCCCTTTGGCTTGCTAAACTTCTAGTTTTGATGAAATTTTTGAATAAGTCATTTTAGAAGCTTGGGCTCCTGGCAGATAAAAATAATACCCCCTCCTTTTCCCATCCCAGCCCCAGCAAAGGTAGCCACCAAGGGGTGTAACATCTTTGGGGTTAACAGCTATCAGCAGTGGGGTCCTGGGCTGAAAGCAAATCCCCACTTAACTGGACTAGAGACGGAAATTAGCCTGCCTGGGGGAGCTGGGGGATTTGCTTTAAATATGTGTAAAGCTGACTGCCGGCTGTGGCTCAGTGTCTACAGTGGGTGTGCCCGGGCACCGACTCCCCCACCACAAATTGTAGGGCAGCCAGCCTGGCCACTCGTGTGTGTGCAAGGCCCTGGGTATGATTCATGGGGCAGCACTGAGGTGCTGGGGGTATTCCAGATGCTCCAGGCAGCCCCCACCTGCCACCTTAACTGTTTAGTGCCTGGGGAACCCCACATCCACCTCTGCCTACCCTGGCCCTGCTTCTGCCGCCATGTTGAGCCACCTTCAGAGTGTGATTTTCCAGTGAAGTGGGAAGGACAAAGGCTGACACACCCCTGTGAAGACAGAAAGGGCCCGGTGGGGACACCAGCGGACAAGGTGGGCACTGCGGTCCCTGCACCTCTCTAGGGACCCTTGTCCAGCCATCTGGTCTGGCCTTGGTGGCAACCTGGAGCCCGTAGGTGCCTACTGGCTCCTGCCGTCTGGAAGTCTGCGGCCCAGGGGTCAGCAAGGTGGATGCTCGCCAAGGCTGGGAGGGAGAATCTGTCTCAGGTCTCTCCCCAGCTGCTGGTAGCTTGCTGGTGATTTTCAGGGTTGCTCATTTTGTGGGTACATTGCCCCAAACTCTGCCTTCATCGTCACATGGTGTGGTCCCTGTGTGCTGGTCATGTCCAAATGTCCCCTTCATATAAGGGTGCCAGTCATCCTTATTACTTCATCTTAACTAATTACATCAGCGTCAGCCCTGTTTCCTATCAAAGTACTGAGGTACTGGAGGTTAGATCTCAGCGTGTATATTGGGAGCTACAGGGGCGAAATTCAGTCCATAGAAACACTTTCCCAGCAGATCATACTTTAACCCAGGGGGTCTACAAACCATGGCCTACAAGCCCAGCTGCTCGTTTGTATAAATAAAGTTTTATTAGCACATGGCCACATGTGCTTGTGAATGTCTTCTCCTCGGCTGCTTTTGTCCTGCAGCAGTAGACTTGAGTCATTGCAGCAGGGACCACGTGGCCTGAAGAGCCTAAAATACTTGCTATCTGGCCTTTGATAAAAAGCTTGCCAAGTGCTGCCCGAAACTGGGAAGGCAATGCTGGAGATTGCTTTATTCACCCCAAAACCCACCAATGGGCAAGAAGAGAGAGAGATAAAATGAAGTCACATAGGAATTCTTACCTTACTGGGGAGGAAACATTGGGGAAAACACTATGGTGGAAACTGTTTTCAAATAGTAGCAGATTTGGTTATGAAGTTAAGGAACTTGTGGAATGAGAGAGTGCAGTGAAACGCCGCAGTTCATGAAGTAAGACGGGATGGTACATTGGTCAACTAAGCAACTAATAAAGAAAAGGAAGAATAAAGAATGGAGCAAAATAGCGAATATGGAGATGGAAAGGATCAAATCAAATGTATTCAGTTTTCTGCTAAACGTAAATGGCCTGAATTCTTCTTTAAGACAGAGGACTATCGGAAGTGTTTTAATTTTTTTTTTAACAAATACATTGTTCAATAGAATTAAGTAAATCGGCAGAAAAATAAAATGATGGCCAAAGAGATGCCAAGAAACTTCAAACAAAAAGGGGGGGGGGGTTAAAGATAATGAGCATTTTTTTCATATGTCTGTCGGCCGTGCACCTGTCTTCTTCAGAGAAGTTTCTCTTCAAGTCCCTTGCCCAGCCTGCGATGGGATCACTTGTTCTTTTCTTGCTTATATGTTTGAGTTCTCTGTGGATTCTGGTTATTAAACCTTTGTCGGAGACATAACCTGCAAATAT